>JAFLJL010001192.1:0-82179 GCA_018398815.1 Conus ventricosus | reverse complement strand
ATTCTAAGCCAATTTTTAAAAATTAAGCCCCGATGTCGATCGGGCTTTAAAAACCCTGTTAAAACCCTTTTTAAACCCTTTTAAATTTATTATTTGTACCCCCGCCTGTGTTTTTTTTAAAATTTTTTCGAAATGGAAGTGTTTGGGCTCTTTACCCAAACCAAAAAAGATTGTTTGTTTAAAAATACATGAGATATTTAGCCCCCTTTTTTACTTGGATTTTTAATTTTAGGTTTTGTTTTTTGGGCTTACATTTAATGTTTGGGGACCCATACAAAATTCCTCCACGAAATTTCCGTTTTAAATCATCTGAAATTGGGTTAATTTTTCAAATAAATAAATTCTGAAATCCAGTACCTTTTAAAAAAAGCTCCCAAAACACCCCGGGCGCGGGAAATGTAATGCGCAGGATTAAGGCTATAATTTTTTCTTGCAGGCCTTTCTATATTTTTCAAAAGCCCCGTCCCCCAAACAAAAAAACCCTAAGCCTTCAAGTAGGTTAAATAAATAGTCTCCCCTTTCGTTTCCACTCAAACCTTCTGCCATGCTTTTTTGAGCATGCTGGAATCAGAATCACTGATGCCCTTTCCTCTAAAAAAAAAAAAAAGAAAAAAGGTTTTTAGGTGGAAGTGTATTTCGTAAAAACCTTTCCCAACTTTTTCATTTTACCCCCAAAAGGGGGAAAAACGCCCGTTTTTAAAAGGGGCGGGGTCAAAAAAATTCTTCTGTTATTGGGCGGGACTTTAAGGAATAGCCAGTGACTCTAAGGGATCCCATAAGGTAGCTTTAAAAGTCAAAAAAAAGAATGTTTTTTAAAAAGGGAAAAACTTTTGTACTTTTCTGTTGACTGTGCAATGCATGACACCCGGGAAAGTCGTGGTTACTGCCTTGGGCATTATAAGATGAGGGGTCGTAACCTCGCAATTTTAAAAAGAAGATGGGCATTTTCCAGGTTTTTGGGGGAAAAAACTTTATTTTAAAGATTCCCTTTTTACTGGGGGCCGTTTGCTCCTCTGAACTTTCCGTAATGTGATATGGTCTCTTACTTTTGGTTTTAAACCTTGGGGGCGTTAGCTTTTAAACCCGCAAACCCAAACAATTGTGGCTGACCCAAAATTTTGTTGTTTCTTCAGGAGTCATAAAAAGGGCAAAGATTTTGGGGGATTATTTAGAACAAGTTACTTACTTGCTGCAGCGTTCTAAAAATTTTTTTTGCACCCATGGGGTTTTCCTCTGTTTTAATTCTGGCTCTAAAAGGACCCATCCGACCTGCAATGATAAAGGAAAATGAACAAATCTGGTGTTTGCTTTTTTAGGGCCGTTTTCGGAAGTTTCTGGGGGGTTTGGTCCCTTCTTAGGAAAAAAAAGCGAACCGAAGTCTGGGGAAATACGTATGGACTTGTTTGCAGCGTTTCCAGTTTTTTTTTTTTTAAAAACTAATTTTGACCCAGGGGGGGGCGGTAATTAAGTTTTGGTTTTTTTAACAGTCTAAAAGAAATTTTTCAATTTTTTTTATGTTCAACGCGGCTTTATCGGAAAATTCTTGTTAAACATTTTCTTACAAAATTTTGTTTGTGCCATCTTTTAAAGTTTTGGCATTGTCTATCATTGTGGTTTTAAAATTGTAATTTTTGGGCAACCCAGGGGGGCAAAGACATTAGGGAAACCCAACTTCTTTTAGCGGGTTCAAAAATTGTTGGGTTTGTTTTTTAGACATTTAAAATAGGCCCCCAAAAATTGGGTTTCCTCAAAACCCTGTTAAAATTTAACCTTTTTGGTTTTTTTTTTGTTCTTCAAACTGATCAATTTTGTCAACGCTAACGGGAAAAGGAAAAATTCCAATAAATTTAAGAACGTTGATGAAAAGAAAAATTTGTTTTCCCACTTTTGTCTGCGTTTTTGGGAAGTATCGCCTTGAAAGAAAAAACCCACATAAAACATTTTTTGTCTAAATTTTTTTATTTTTTAGAATTGCTTTTTTTGCGACAAATTGCGGGGGGGTGTGGAATGTAAGTTTTCCTTCATTCGGTCTTATTTTAGCCGGGTTTTAATCTAATTCTAAGCTTCCCCCCTCTGACCAACCGAGCCTCTCATTTGGGGCTTCTTCCGGCCACATCAAAGTGTAAGAGTTGGTTTCCCCAAACCAGGTTTTTAAAGGGTCATTATGAGAAAAAATTTTCCTGTTGTTTAGTTGGAGCCAGCCCTCTAGATTTTTTTCCCATTTATTGTTATATAGTCGTTTAAAAACACCCCAAACTTTACTTTAATGGCGGGTCTATTGTTATTTTAAATGGAACTTAAAAAAATAGCATGCGAAAACCACTTGCCTCACGCTTGCAAAATAAAGGGCTTTTTTGTTTAATTTCATTTAAGCTTTTGAAAAAACGCTCCCCCCTCGATTTTTCCCTTTCAAACAATTGCCCGGCCCTTTAAAATTACCCTTAGCCAGTTGATTTTTTCTTTTCTAACTCAAAATATTTATTTAAATTAAAAAAAAACTTAATCAGTTTCAAAAATCAACGGTTTTTTTTAGGGCGGGGACTCATAAAACCTAAAGTAAAAAAGCCTTTTTGTTTTTTAATGTGAGCTGTTTTAAAACAGAGTTTAAATGCCCTTTTTAATTTTTTTTAAACTTTCCCTTTTTTTACCCTGCTGGGTGTTGGCTGTTGAGAAAAACTTGCCCCTTCCCCTTTTTTGAAGTTTCAAATTTTTTGCCTTTTTATAGTCATAAAAAATGGGCCCTGTAAACAAACTAAATTCTTCACCCGTGAGTTTGAGTCAACTAGCGCTTTATTTATTGTCATTTTGGGAACGAAACTAAGTTTAGCTTTTTATTATTGAACCATAGCGGGTGTGCTTTTGGGTTTAGTTTTTTTTTTTTTTTTGTTTAAGCAGCACTTACAGCAAATGAACACACGAAAAGAGCAAAGACAAACCGCCTAGGGGTTTTTGAAAACGGTGCACCAACACCTGTTGCTAAGAGACCTAAAACTTGCCCCTGCTGATAGACCACTAAAAGCCGATGCTCCATTTTTAAAATATGTAAACAGCTTTAAAAGGGCAGAATCCTTCTTTTGGGTTTTGCATTTTGAAAGGTTTGCCTAGTTTTGTTGCATTTGGTAATGTTTTTTAATCTAAAGGGTTTTTTTATGTCGGGGGTTTTACAAATCTCTTTTTTTAAGGGGGCTTTTGCGCTGGGGGCCCATTTTTGGATAATGTTTAACAGAAATGTTTTTTTTTAAAATAAAAAAAATTTTGTAATGATATTTTTTTAATCTTTTTTTATCTTAAAAATTCAGCTCCCGAAACTATTTTAAAAAACAAATAAAACATTAAGGGGTTTTTTTCGTCATCTTTTTCTTTGTCAATTTGAATGTTTTTTTTGTTTTTAAAAACAGCCCCCCCCCCTTCCATGTAACTGATTATCCTCTGTTGGGCCCTTTGGTCCAATCCATAAAAACCCTAAATTTTGTTTTTTAAATAAATCAGAGTCTAACACCTTTTAAGATGGAGACTTTAAAACAACGGTTTTTGCTGTTGGACTTTATGCCTCCCACCTCCAAAACAAAATTTTTTTATTTTTATCAAAATGCCCGATTGGTTTAAGCCCCCGGTAGATTTGGTTAGGGAAAACCCCCCCAAATTTAACATTGTTCTTTCGTTTTTTTTAGGATTAAAAAAAATTTTCAGTTTGTCCCTTTTTAAAAGGTTTTCATCTTCGAAAAGCAATAAAAAACCTTTGAGTGTTTTTGCTGAGAAAACTAAAACTAAAAATTCCCCTATTGTGGGCTGCCCTGGTTAGGATGTGTGAATGGGGAATCACTCTTTTGTAAAAATATTGCTAATTTTTTAATGATATTGTTTCTCAATTTAAACCTTTAAATTTAGGGTTGCTAACAATGTCCAAACTCTAAAAGCCCATTTTCAAAAAAAACTTTTAAATTTTCTTTTGGTGGGTTTATGATCTGATAACACGTTTGTATTTATTTTAAAAATTAGCTAAAATGACAATCTTTTCTTTTTTAAAGCCCCTTTAAAATATGGCGCATGCACAATTTAAAAACTCCAAAAACGGGAAAGGGGTTTGGAAAAAACGAATTCCTTTCGCATAACTTAAAAGCTTTCATACTTTTTTCCGTCTTTACATCTGCGGGGCCTATTTTGTTTTTTTAGTGGGGGTTCTTTTTTTTCGATTCCTTAAACCCCAAGATCATTCCTTTATTCCCCGGGTTTGCCCCTAAATCAGAATTTGGGTTTTAAAAAAATGTCCCCGCATTAAAGTAACGAAAAAATTTTTTTGGCCCCCCAAGTTTTTTAGAAATTTTCCCTTTAAAGATTCCCCCCAGATTCTGGACAACTGGCCCGTTTGGGGGCTGTTGTTTAAACGATTCTATTTTTAAAAATAAGTCGCGCAGAGCCTGGCCAATCCCCTTTATCTGCCTCCAGGTCTGGAAAATTTTAAAAGTAAGAATTTGAAACTGCATCAAAAGTAATGGATTATTTTGGGAAAAATTTAAAATTCCGTTTATTTTTCCCCTTTCCCCCAAAGGGGTCTTTCGTCTTCTATGGGGGGTCAAGAATTGAACCCTATGTTTGCGACATTTTTATTTAAAAAAAAATAAAAAAGTTAATTATTTTAAAAAAATGGCAGGGAAATTTAAGGGGGAAGAAATTATGAAAGTTTTTGGGTCCTGGAGACGACATGAGTGAAATACTCCTTTGTTTCAGGGATCGCCCAGCGGCCTCAAAAGTGGCCCTAATTAACAGAAAACCCAAGGTCATTTCATTTACAGAAGTTTTGGGGCCCAAAAACCCCCCAAATTTTATACCCCCGGGGATTTTGAATTAAAAAGGGGGCCTTTGTTTTGTGAACAAACGATCAAGGACAACGTGTTCCCTTCAGTAAAAAGAAAACCCCCTCAAAGTTTGTAACAGGGGAAAACAATTAAACAAAAAACTTTTGAGTGGGCCGGGAAAGAAAACGCCTTTCATTTTTAAACCAAAATTTAAAAGGGGAGGCAGTTTTCTAAAATTTTAAAAAAACACTACAGGAAATCCCAAAAGATAACCAAATACAAAAAATGGAACTTAAAAATTTAAGCCCAAAAAGCGGAAAATAAGGAAGCAGAAAACCCGTTTTTTTAGGGAAAAAACAGCATTTAAAAAAATATTTCCCGCCCACCGAACCGACAAAAACCCAGGGGCCCTTATCATTCTTTTGAAAACCCCGAGGGCGAATTAACAAAAAAACTCCGCAAAACTGGAAAAACTAATGAGCGTTTTAAAAAAGAAAAAGAAAAATCGTTTTAAAACTGAGACGCCCAACTTTTTGGGGATATATTTAAAAAAAGAATAACCCAAAAACTAAAAGGTTTTTAAAAAAAAAAATCGGAATACTAACATTTTGGGGACTACTAACCAAACAATTACGAAACTCAACCCAAACGAATAAGGAAAAAATCCAAAGGGAATTTTTTTAAAGAAGCACAACACTAGCCGAAAAGAAAAACGAAAGCTGTTTAGAGAGCAAGGAGTCACATTAGTAAGCGTTATAAGGCCCTTTGGGTTTTTCAATTAAATACAATGGGGTTTGGGTATTACGGGCCGGGGGTGGTTCCGGGGCATGCCTCCCCCGCCCTCGCCCCCCTCACCGCCCCGGTAAATCATGGGGAAAAAAAAAAGCTTGATCATCTTGCGGGTTTATTAAAAAAATTAGCCAATAAAGCCATGGACCTTTACCGGTAAATTAGGGAGTGTCGTTAAACTGGCTTTTGTTTTACTGGGAGGAAAAATAGTTGGGTTTATGGCCCAGCACTTATTGGGCATTGTCTTTAAAAAATTGGGTTTTAAAATTTTTTTGTAAGATAAAGGGCCAAGTAAACCTGGCCCTTAAAACCAAAACAAGTGCTGTTTTTTTAAATTCGTGGTCATTATTTTTTTTGACCCTTTAAAAGTCTTTAGGCTTGGACCCCGGGGAATTGGGTTTTACTTTTTCTTGGGGGGGCATCTTTTTTGTTTACTGCTTGCAATATTACTGGCTCAGAAAATTTTTTTGTTTTTCCGACCTTCTTTTGTTGCCTTTCCACAAGGAATTTTATTAATTTTAGTTTTTTATTGTTCCTATCTGGAGGGCCCGAGGTCAAAGGGGCTTTTATAAAACCCGTCCAAAAAGCAAAGTCTAAATTTCGATTTTTGCAAATTGTAAAACATTTTGGTGCCTTTTTATACTTGAAGGTAAATCAACTGTAGAATTAATGGCGTCCTCTAAATTTGCTAAGTATTGTTTTTGTGCGTCAAAGCCAGTAGAAGGATCAGTTATGCTCGATCTCGTTTGTGCTTGCGAACCTAGCAAACACCAAAAGTAAGTACGAACAGAGTCGTTTATTCGTTCTATTCCTGCTTTAGTTAGGCCCTTAGAAGTGTCTAATATAAATGTTGTCCATGCTTTTTATGCTCTTGCTCTATGGACCCTAGGTGAACAGCTGTGCCTGAAGAGAAAGATGTGTAAGGAGGATTCCAGTCATAGTTATACTTTCTGTGCATGCCCCCAAAATAAGGGGTGCCTAGACCATGATTAAGATCCAACTTTTGTCTAAAGTCTGTCTTAACCTTAATATTGAATTCGTTACAGATCCTTTCAAAAGCCTTCATGTCTATTCTGTTGCTAAATGGATTAAACGGTTTGTCATTTGGCAATGGCGCTTGCAGTTCAGTCAAAATACGCCTGAAGGTGTAATAAAAATGAAATCTATACACTGACCTCACCAAAGGATCAGGGTGATTTAAATGATCAGCATACGACACTCCACACCCAGTTGATGCACAAAACACAGCAAAGTTTAACTGGTTCTGATAAAACTGCATCGGATGAATACACCACACTTTCGGGATGTGTCGTTTTTATATAGGCGGGTTAAGATAGCTCTTCAATGGAGTACTAACCTTTACTTGAAAGGCGTCAGACTGAGTCACAGAAATGTCAAGAGTATCAGTTGTTATGTTTTTAAGATTGTAGTGCGGCCCAACAGAATATTTTGCATCAGTATATTTGAATGCACTCATTTTTATTTCGTTTAAAAAATGTTTGTAACAATAACAACTCAAGACCGTCCTTCGTTTTTAGAACATGCTATTGATAACGTTTGCGGAACCAAACGGTCGCGCTCCATGAAATTTTTTACAAAGTCGTATGGTTTAATATAAGTGAATCCAGGGAGAATAATAAGATTCTAAAGTTTGACAAATCAGGGACCAAAATTAGCCAGTTAACAATACCTGATGGTTATTACGGGTTTTGCTCACTAAAAGAAGCAATGAGTAACTTCGACATTACTCTCAAACTTAACAATGCAAATCTAAAAACAATGTTGACCTTCAAACCTGAAAAAGAAGAAGTAGGTTACATTTTGATAGAGAGCTAGCTAAAATGTTAGGCTTTACAACTGACAATCGACCAACTCATAGTTTTGGAGTTACGCCAAACAAAACTACTTTTAAGGGGGAAAATCCGCTCGATCTTGCATTACATTCATTACTCTATGTTCATTTGGATGAGCTGACACTGATGAAAACTTATATGATGGAAGGCCCTCAACTGTTTTTAAGAGCTCTTCCGTCAGGGAAAGCTGCATATTGCGATTATGAAATTATACAATTCCCTAATTTACAGTTTAAAAGATTAGTTTGTGGAGGGTCGGATCATTTAATATAAAAATCGCAGACAAAACGGGGAAAGTTGTAAAATGTGATAACCTACACATTGTTTTAGAAATAAAATAATTAGTTGTTCTAAAAATGTCACGCGGGCCAGAAGAATCAGGAGTTACATTAGCGCCTGTGAGGTGTATAACTTTAGAATTAAAAGACCTTGCAGACGTTGCGGACTTGAACAGAACGGTGAGATAGGCGCTTGTATGGTTTTGAGTACACTAAAGATGGTGATTATAAACGTAAAGAGGTTGGCGACAACAAAACGTTTCCTAAACTAGAACAACTACGCAATGTAGAAGCAAATAATGCGGGCCAGTATGAATATAAAATAGTTCGAAAACCTGACAGCAAATGGCACTTAGAACCATATTTAGAATGGACATAAAATTTGAATTCATAAGCCCATTTACATTTTTTGACCGTCAAAAAAGTTTCAGAAAAGCATTCAACTCTGGCCCTTTACATGTAAGTCTTATGCCAGAGGACAATAGTCGAAAAGAGATTGAAATAAGCCGTATGGGAATAAACAGTACATCCTCCACAGAAGAGAATCAGTTTTGAAAGATGCTTCTACAAAATTACAGTTCATTCCGCAAATGAAATTAGGAGACACGTTCACAATGATATTTGAAATTTCTGTCTTAAAAGATGTGGAGAGGGGATGGAGTTGTGGGCGTTAGTGACGTCCTTCTAAAGGAATTCTAATTAGCTGGCAAAACTTAGGCGTTGACAAACTTAAAGTTACTGTCGTCATTCTTCACAATGGTGAGGATATTAAGGTCATAACAACAAGCAAAAAAATCAATATTAGTCTAAATAGAAACAATCTTACAGAACTAAATTGGATTAATCTTACACATTTAGGCCTTATAGGGTTTTATTATACTGAACAAGTTTTTAACAGAGAGTATGATAAACATAATAACTGGATTAAATTAAATTAAATTCTGTTATAAAATATGGAGCAGTTAAACTTTATGGCAAAAACTTCTCATTGTTCATTGATTTGTGGACAGACTGGTTGTGGAAAAACAATATTTATCCTACTTCCGCCTAAAGAAGCGTTCTTTTCTAGTCTTAGAGGAAAGGGCATTAGTGATTTGATTACCAGCATGCTCAAGATGCGTGCAGAAGTTAGAGTGTAAAACGATGGGAGACTATCATGACTCATACTTGATGGCTGACGTTTGTTTGTTGGCGGACGTCTTTGAAAATTATAGGAAGACCTGCATGAAACATTATAGCCTGGATCCCGCGCATTACATTTCTGCGCCCGGGATGAGCTGGGACGCTTTCTTAAAGTTTACTGGAGTACAGATTGATTTATTGTCTGATTTACCAATGATTCAGATGATTGAAAACGGATTGCGTGGAGGAATTAGTATGGCGTCACACCATTACTGTAAAGCAAACAACAAATACCTAGATGATTATGATCCAAGTAAAAGGTCTAACTATCTCATGTATTTAGATGCAAACAATCTGTATGGATGGGCAATGCGCAATCACTTCCATTACGCAACTTTAAAATGTACACTGGCGGCGGTACGAATAATATTCAAAAGGCATTAAAGTGGCTGAACAGTTTGACGCCAGATCAACAGCGGATACATTCTAGAAGTTGACTTTAGAATATCCTCAGGAACTCCATGACCTACATAATGACTATCCATTAGCAGCAGAAAGTCTAAAGATGGCAAAAACAGACCGCCTAAACTGTGCCTAATCTTCGGGCAAAAAAAATTATGTCTGTCATTACAGACTTCTACAATTTTATTTAAGACATGGTTTGAAGTTGACAGCCGTTCATCGTATAATTGCTTTTGATCAAGAACAGTTCATGAAACCATACATCATGAAGAACACTGATCTAGTAACTAAATCCACAGATGCTTCAGAAAAAGACTTTTCAAGCTGATGAACAACAGCTGTTTCGGAAAGACTATGGAAAATCCGCACAAGCGTAAAGATGTCAAATTGGTCACCAGAGAGAACGAAGCAATAAGCTGACTTCAAAACCTAATTATCAGACTTTAGAAGATTTCATGATCACTTTTTGGCATAATGATGAAAAAAAGAAAGTCAAATTGGACAAACCTGTATTTATTGGGTTTACTGTTTTAGAATTATCAAAGCTTTTGATGTTAGAATTTCTTTATGACTACTTTAAGCCCTCGTATCCAGAGTCCAGAGTACTTTAAACAGATACTGATAGTTTTGTTATAGATATCCCTACTGAAGACATCTATAAAGACATGGAAATAGAAGTAGCTAAAGGGCATGTGGGATGGTATGACACATCTGATTATTCTAAAGATTCGCCTTTGCATTCAACCGTTAACAAGAAGGTTTTAGGAAAGATGAAGGATGAATTATCTGGAGGGTGATCAAGGAGTTTGTTGGTTTAAGGTCGAAAATGTACAGTCTTTCGAGCCAGGAGAAAAACCATTAAGAAAGCAAAGGGAATATCTCGCAGTGTTGTGCTGTCAAACATATCACATGACAACTACAAAGAAGCATTGTTCAATAAACATACTTTTCATCATGACAACGTAAAACTACGATCTAATCTACATGAGATCAACACAACAGTTGTAACAAAGAAGTCTCTTGACAGCACCAACAAAAAACGAGTATTTGTTGATCCAGAGTTTTCATATGCGATTGGGCATTGGAGAACAGCATAATTACATACCTTCTCATATTTTTCCTTTAAGTTTTGTTATATGCTCATTCATATCATTAACCAATTCAGTCAAATTATTTTTCATGTTTGCTTGATGTGCTCGTATTTTTTTTATTATTTGAAGATATTCTTTTCCCCATATCTGATGATCAAAATTTTGGGAATTTGGGTTGTAGGTGATCTGGATGCATTGCCATGTGCCGATAAATCCTCGTAAATGCTTCCTTAATAATAAATTCGTATCATATCATTCCCGTATCAATTCCAAGTTCTCTTCATTTATCATTCTTGTTTCCATTTAGTTTCATGTAAGGTTTCTTTGTTCTGAGCTTCCATTTTAAACCCAAATATATTTTTGTAAATTAATTAAACAAATATTTGTTAATCTAGAGGTTTCAAATGCATTGGGCATTGGAGAACAGCATGGCCTCAAATAATATCCCCTTCCAATTTACCCAAATTATTACCCATTACTGCTAAATGTTTTCGAATTTCTTTTATCATGTCAAGGCCTGCCAGAAAACTATAATATTGGGTTTTGTCTGGCTGTTCTAGCGTAAAATTATTATTCTTCTTAAATATTTATTAATAAGGGTAATATAACTAATAAGTCTCGCATTAATTTTGAGGCCTCTTTCTCTGCCATTGTTTACTTCCTTCTGTGCTTCAATACGTAAGGTTTCTTCCTTTTGAGCTTCCATTTTAAACTCAAATATATTTACGTAAATTAATTAAGCGGAACTGTGTCTGGTGGGATTATCTGCAGTTCTTCCTTCACAAAAGATCTTTGTGGGGCTGGTTGTTTTGTCGTGTCAGTTTCTCGTAAATAATACACGGGCGGATTCATTTTTACAATTCTTTTTATTTCATATGGATCAACACTCCAAACTGGATCTGTTGCCCTGATGCGAGTGTCCCTTTCTGCTTCCCCCGGTAAATAAAGGTACCTTACTTTTAAACCAAACGGTAATAGTTTGCTGGTTGTACTGGAGTCTTCAGCAACATTTATTGTTTGTTTTTTGATTGCTTGTACTGGTTTTAACCCTTTAAATTCTTCATTATTCATTGCGCGCAAAACTGAGGGCAGTCTTCTAACCCATTCTGTGTTGCGAGAATTGTCAATCAGCTCTCTGTGATACTGGTAGGACAAAAGCCTTTCAGATAACTGTTTGTTAAGTTTTCAACCAAAGCCTGTGATCTGTGAACTCCTGGAATGCCTCTTTTAATGGTAACTCTATGTTTTAACAATAACTGATTCACTTGGCCTTTAAATTCTTTCCATCATCGACTTGAATCACGCGAGGATAAGTTAAGGGCCCCGTTGATATATCAGTTGTAATGGCAACAGCAACAGCAGAAGCACTCTTTTGTGTTAATGGTTCTGCATCTTTGTATCTTGAAGCTATGTCAATGACTTGTGAGTGCATACTTAAATCTTTTTCATCTAATCGTATCATGGGGTAAATATAGAAGATCCATTTGATGGGTGTCGTTCGGTATTGTATTCACAAAGTGTGGTCTCTGTATTCGCCTAGGTGCAGGTAAATAAATTTGCCAAATCGCTTGTTTAGATAACCATTCCTTTGCTGTTTGTTCACTGACTCCCGCTGCTTGGCTTAGCTTTTTTATTGCTGTGATTCCCTTCCAATATCCTTTTGGCGAATAATAGATTTTGTTCATTTTTATTCAGCCAATATTATGTGCAACAAAATACACAACGGTCATACCAAAGACAATAAACACGATTTCTTGCATCTTTGTTTTTCTGATGGTTGATAAAAGTCGCTGAATTTTGGTGGGGGCAATGTCTCGATTGGTTTGCCTGTTACAAGAAATATTCTTTTATTGTCTGATCAACGTCTTTAAATGTGTACGCTGCATGTCCCTGTTTTTTCAGTTTGTCGTTAATAAAATCTAACGCTCAATTCTCTGCTTTTCATAGCGATCCTGTGCAGCTGCTAGTTGCTCCATAGCTTTGTTATTCTTTTTCTCTCGCCGTCATCCCGCAGTTTACTAAATGCGTAATTACTTCCGCTAAAAGCAAGCGCATTTACTACTGCGCCGCCTATCATCATTACGATGAAGCCATTTTTTATAAATGTATTTTTTTAATTTACATATTGATACTGTCAGGAATTATTCCTTGCTTAACTAGAAAATCTTTCGTAGCAAACGAAGCTGCAATGATAGAAATTTAGCTTTGCTGAATCCTCAAAGCCTAGCTTGCCAAGATCTGCTGGTTTTATTTTTTAACAGGCTTTTACCAAGCATTGTGTATCCTACACTTAGGCCTCCAATAACAGCAGAATGGTATACAAGGTTGGTAACAGTTTTTTCGGTGCTCATTTTTAAAAAATAAAATAATTATAATTAAAAAAAACATGAACACCGATGATCTGCTACAGCTACAGGCAGCCTAAACCTTCCTGAACTTATGATTACAAATGATCAAGTTGATGACCAAGCTATTATGCCCAAAAAGGAAAGACTGTATTCTTTGGCAGCATGCGGAAAAACAAAACATTTCTCCGGAAATGAATTCAGCATAGAACAAATTCAACAGATGTCGCCACAAGACATTGTAAAGTATCATAACGGGTATGAAGCGCAGCTGGGATCAAGAATGGTAAAAAAGTGTAGGACAAACGGTTTCTTAGTTTGTACACTAAACTAGTATAGATTTGCGCTATTGATTCTGAACAAGATTTTATGTATGATTTAACGCAGGATCCAGTTTTAACAAAGTCATTAGAGTCTCTAGGATGTGATCTGTATACAGATTTGGAACATTATTATCGCCGCTAATCATGGGATTAATTACTTTTAATCATATAGATTTTATTTCCCTTCAAAATGACCGTGCCAGAAAATCAGCAGAATCAGAAAACATTGAACCAGGTGGAGAAAGTAACAAGTAAAAAGCTTCCTGAGCACGATGCAGCAAGAAAAAAATTAGCAGAGTGGAACAAACAAACAAAATTAAAGTTACAAGCACAGAATGGAAACGCATGGGATTAATTACTTTTAATCATATAGATTTTATTTCCCTTCAAAATGGCCAAGCCAGAAAATCAGCAGAATCAGAAAACATTGAATCCGTGTGAGAAAGTAACCAGTAAAAAGCCTGGGCGCGTTGCAGCAGGAAAAAGATTAGCAGAGTAGAACAAACAAAAAAAATTAAAGGCACAAGCACAGAATGAAAAAGTGCCAGAGCCACAGCCAGTTGTTTCAATGCCTGCTTTAAAAACACCAGAACAAGTTGATTCAAGGGCTACAACAACAGGGTTGCCTACACCGCCAAAGTCTTCATATTTTCTTAAAGCAATTGTCCATTTTGGCGGCATTGCTGTTGGGGTGGTTATTACGGTTATAAAATATATAAACAAAGACAAAAAAAACTAAAGCAGTCCAAACAATCTCTGCCACTAAATACAGAATCCGAACACAAAAGTATGCCAGCCCCACCAACAACAAAAGTTCATTTTGATCCATTTCAAATGCAATAACACTTTAAGAACTTAATAAATAATTATAAGTTAACTTGAATAAGAACTTGGCTGTACTTAAAGGATGACTTAAGTAAGAACTTGAGGTGACTTGATCAAGAACTTATTAAGAACTTGATGTGACTTAAGTAGAACTTAAAGGAACTTAATAAAGAACTTAATTAAAAACTTAATTAAGAACTTGGGGCAACTTGATTAAGAACTTAATTAAAAACTTGGGGTGACTTAATTAAGAACTTGGGGTGACTTGGGGGGACTTGAGTTAAGAACTTAGAAGTGACTTGAGTGTGTGCATGCGTGGGGTGGGGGTGGGGCGGGGTGGGGTGGGTAGGGGTGGGTGTGCTATCCCGCGCCCACCTCAATCAACTAGGCCAAGTGATCACATAGGGTCGTTTGGCCTAGTTTGCCGCTGAGCTTTGCAGGTCAAACGACCCTATGTGATCACTAAACCTAGTTTGCTGCTGTGCTTTGCAGGTCAAGTGATCACATAGGGTCGTTTGACCTAGTTTGCTTGCTGTGCTCCTCTTTTCTCAACCAGGCTGCAACTGGCTTTGGCAGAGTTACAGCAGTTACTGCGTAGCCGAGCTTTTATGGCGGCTCTAATCGCCAGTAGTAGTACATCTGTCATTGTATATTTGGAGCATTTATATGGAGATAGTGTGGCTACACACTACTCCTCTCCATACTGGTAGATGCACTAAGGTCTGCCTAGCCCTATCTAGTTTGTTGCCAGAACCCCGAAAATCGCTATTCAGTTGCATAAGTCTAATGATAGTTTGACGTTTGCTACACAGTTCATTTATACTGATTCCTAGCTTGTGAAATTTAGGATAGTTATAAAAACACACAGAAAGTTGAATAAGTTTTCTAGCATACGAATCAGCCATGTTCACCTGCGTCTTAAGAAATGAACGCCATGTTTGAAGCGTTTTTGTTTTTTAAACATGGCTTTAGCTATCTCAAGCCAAACGACCAACAATCAATGCATGATGGATTGTTTTTCTTTGACCAACTTTCAACAATGCAGCGCATTTTTAGATAAGGAACCATCTCATCAATAGTCAAACACATATTGAAACCGGCTATAACGTGTTCAGCAATATTGCTTTCAGTGTTTTCATTTCTTGAATCAACAAGCCTTTAAGATAGTCGTGCATTTCCAAAGCAGTCGGTTCGCTTTTTTCCTTTTCTCCGCCTGCCAGAAAAGCAATGCTTCTTTTGGGTTTTACTGGTAGAGAACATGCTTCACCTAGTTCCTTTTTTGACAAATACTCTAACATGCTGGTGAAGTAAAACTTGTGATCTTGAATAGCGCAAGCCTGTTCTTCGGTAAACCTGTTAGCCATTGTTAAAATAACACCAGACACAGTAGTTGACAGAGCACAGTCAAAAACAACCTTCTCGTGCGGCAGTCAGTGAGAGAATGGTGAAATCGGTCTTTGTGTCCAAGAATGTTCTTTGCTGATTGCACCATAATGTTGCAAGTTAACCCCGGTCAGGTGAGCGCTGCCACCCCGCCTTATGGCGGTTACAGTTAGTTAATTACAGGTATCGCAGAGCCACCCGGACCGCCGTACATGTTACTGCCTGCCACAATCCCCGAACCCTCTAATTAGGGTTATGCACACAGTGTCCCAACCAAGTCTTACATGATTTCCAAATTTAGGGGGGATTTTCCACTCTAGTGTTTGATGACTGTATGTGTGAAAATGATGTTATTGAAAATGATCAGGAAAAGCGCAGGATTAAACAAAAACTAAAATCTAAAAAGTTTAGTAAATTAGTATTGAAAACGGATAATCCTACACAGTATGTTTGTTTGTAAAAATCGTTATTGTTTTGTTTATTGAAGTCTTACTTGTCAGAGAACTAATAAATGCCGATTTCTAGCTTCCCCCCCACCCGAAACTTGTTGAGGGGGGGGGGGGGGAAAGCTAGAATCGGCATTTATTAGTTCTCTGTCCTGGTTCCCGGACCTCAAGTCCTTCACTCACGCACCCCCTCTCCAGTTGAACACCAGGTGGGACATGCTCAGGCAACCCCGTTCGGGTCGCCCTAACTCCAATCCCCAGATGCTTAGCCTCCACGCCTGGCTTCTGTGCCAGCCCGGTTGGAAGCATCTAAATCCACCTCTCGAACGGACAGGTCCCAGTCCGTCCTCAGTATCCTCTCCATCGCCGGGGCCTCTCAGGAACTCCAAGACCTAGCCATGTCCTCTCGCAGAGCTAGCACAATGTCCCTTTACGATTACAGATGGAGGAAATGGGTCTCATGGTGCAAAGACAATTCTGTCCCTCACAATCGCCCCTCCAATATCTAGATAGGAAATTTCCTGTCCCACCTTAACCTCTCTGCTAGCTCCATCCGGAGCTACAGGTCGGCCATCTGCACGACCATCCGCCAAATGGGCGGACCTTCCTTTGAGAATGACTTCCTTCTCAGAGAGATCTCCAGAGGGGCTGCTCTTCATGAGGCCCAATCCCCTAGACGTGTGCCCCTTTGGGACCTCTTCACTGTACTTGACGTCCTCAATAAACCCCCCTTTGAGCCTGTGTACTCCATTCCTTTCGACCTTCTGTCTATGAAGACTACCTTTCTCCTCGCCCTCGCTTCCGCCAGAAGGCGAGGTGAGATCCATGCCCTTAGCGGGGACCCCAGAGACATTGCCTTCCACAGAGACGGCTCCGTCTCTCTTAAGTTCCTTCCCGAATTCCTAGCTAAGAACCAGGAACCCGGTAGTGCCTCTCCTTACCTCGTCATCCGCCCGCTGGCGGATGCCCCAGGGGGAGACACCTCTTCGGACATAGCCCTTTGCCCCGCTCGATGTCTAACACACTACTGGGAACGCTCGCGCCCCAGGCGCGTTTCGCAAAGACGTCTTCTTATTTCCATCAACCCCAGTAACACGAAAGACATCTCAGCTGGCACTGTCTCTAGGTGGCTCTCCAAGACGGTCAGAACGGCCTATTCCCAGGCCTCCAAGGACCTCCCCGTCTTGTCCCCCGGGGCTCATGAGGTCAGAGTGCTGGCCACTTCGGCAGCATTCCAGCACTCTGTTCCCATGCGCCACCTCCTGGAGGCAGCCTTCTGGCGTTCGGAAAATCCCTTCATAAAATTTTATTTAAGGGACATCCGCATGACCAGGGCTGGTGGTTCTAATGGGATATCCTTTGTGGCGGCTAATGCATCCATATTGGGTAACCCCAGGAACCACTAGGGCACTCGCCCTCCTCCTTTTCCTATGAATTCTGCTATTGTCTGACATGGTACAGTATATGACGCCAAAATGGGGAGTTTGTATTATACTCCCTGTTTGGCTAGTATACTTACCATGTCAGACTCTAATGCCCGCCCTGCCTTCCCCACTAGCGCCAAGGTTCTGGGGTTACCTTGCGTGCAGGCCTCGATGAATGAGGTACGGGAGGTTGACACTGGCTTCTTCCAACGGCGGAAGCGGTTGGGCATCACGTGACTGTCTTATTACTGCATTAGCCACACAAAAACTTCGGCCTGGCAGAGCTGACTAACTGCCGTGAATGCTTTTGTCTGACATGATAAGTATACTAGCCAAACAGGGAGTATAATACAAACCCCCCATTTTTCATGCATAGAAGAAAAGAAAACAAAAGAAGAACTGCAAATTAGGTGTCTACACAACTAATCAAAATTAAGAAACGATTTCCATTTCCATCACTCATTTGCATTTCTTGTATATGTTCTAGTACAAAATCATTCTCACACAACAACCATTCCCTTCACATACGCACACTTATCCATCCTATCTTCCATCGACTTGCACGCACGCATTTGTATCCTTATCCTCCCTTCTCACCATTCACATACATTCTCTGTACAGATGATTTATCTGGCTTGATATGAAAAACACTCACTTGAACCATCAAGCTTCAAGGTCAAATAAGTATTCTGAACAATAAAAATGAAATATAATTGATATCCCCTCAGTGTTTTGAAGTTTTATTCATTCTTAATTTTCTTCCGCATGTCTACAGCTTCTGTTAGATATTTTGATAGCATCTTTAACAATGTTCCATCATTTGTTTGCAAAATAATGTTCAGGTTTCGACTCTTTACTATGTTATGATCAAAGAGTCTTGATCTTTTTCTAATGTTCCCATAAGCAGGACAAGTGAACAAAAATGTAACTCATCTTCTCCAATTGCAATATCATTACATAATGGACATGAATCATCAACAGCATCAATATTTAGATACCATCTTTTATTAGCATTTAATCCCAGTGTTCTATTTCTAAATCTTGCAAGGATACCTCTTTGCCACCTATTAGATACTAGATGTAAATACTTTTCTGCCTCCAAGTTACTTTTGAAAGATAGGAACCAGGAATATCTATCATGTTCTTCTAGTTGGCTGTGTCAGTTTTGTTTATACGAGGAAATTAGTCTATCTTAGAATTCAGACATAAAAGCGGTCTCGTTTCCGACTGCCTGGCTCAACCACACTATTCCAAACCCATTCTCTGTTAGCACTTTCTTAACCTTAGAGGCCCAGTTAACATTTCCTAACTCACACTGTTGTAACATCATGTCATAGGCTTGCCTGCTCAGTCTAGCTACTGGTAATCGCATTACTTTACACCAGTATCTAACACACTTTACAATACATCTGATGTACAAAGGGTACCTTCCTGTATCACCGTAAGCTAGATAAAATTGTAGGGGAAATGCTAAAGAGTTCTAATAATTTAGTAATTGATGTTTAAGTATTAATATTTAATAACTTGTTTCGGAGCGGGTCGTTTCCGGTTGAATGGGCTAACTCAATCATCGTTCCTATCCACAAAAAGGGAGATGTAAACACTCCTGACAACTACCGAGGTGTAGCACTGACAAGTGTTGTCAGCAAAGTTTACACATACATTTTAAATGTGAGATTAAAACGTTGGGCAGACTGGGAAGAGAAAATCGTGGAGGAGCAGGCAGGATTTAGATCTGGGTACAGTACAACTGATCATATATTTACGTTGTTTGCCCTTGTACAAAAATACATGCTTAAAAATACAAAATTGTTTGTCGCTTTTGTTGATTTCAGAAAAGCTTTTGATTCTGTAAACAGAAATGTATTATGGAATGTTCTTAGAAAAAACGGAGTCAACGGAAAGTTATATATGGCATTATGTGGAATGTACGACTCGGTCTTGGCATGTGTGCGTGAGAAATGTGTTTATTCTGATTTTTTTCAATTGCCCACGTGGAGTCAAACAAGGCTGCCTTTTAAGCCCACAGTTGTTTTCTTTTTTTATCAATGAGCTTGCTTTAGAACTCTCAAGAAATGGTAAACATGGTATTCAGATTATCCCAGGTGCTGTGGATTTTTATGATGCTGTTTGCCGATGATGTAATTCTGCTGTCTAGTGCAGCAATAGGATTACAAAACCAATTGAATGTTTTGAAACGGGAAGCTGATAAACTACAGTTGACAGTAAACCTTGATAAAACCAACATTATTGTGTTTCGGAAAGGTGGATATTTAGCTGAGAATGAAGTTTGGTGGTATGGTAATTTTGAGGTTAAAGTAACTAATTCGTATAAATATTTGGAATGTTTTTTACAACAAAACTAAGTTGGAATTTAGGTTGGTGTGAAACAAGTAGAAAAGGCAAAAAAGAAGTGATAGAAATGTTTTGAAAATGTTGAAGAAATTAAATGCTACTGATCCACACATATTTTGGAAGCTATTTGATACCCAGATTGAACCGATTCTTACATATGGTGCTGAAATATGGGGACTTGAAGAAAATCTAAAAATAGAAAGAGTGCACACTTATGCAATCAAAAGGTTTCTGAATATTCCGATTCATTCGTCCAATAAGATAGCTTACGGTGAAACAGAGAGAGAGAGAAAGAGAGAGAAGAGAGAGAGAGAGAGAGAGAGAGAGAGAGAGAAGAGAGAGAGAGAGAGAGAGAGAGATAGAGATTGATTGATTGATTGATTGATTGATCTTTAATACCCAAGGATGAAGATTTTAGGCCAAAGCCTAGTCTTACAATCTGTCCTTGTCATGCATACATTATTTCAGCACATATCATTCATACAGACAATTCAACATACCAACATGATAATCTAATTCTACAATGATAAGCAAACTGCTCATAAAAGCACTAATGAGATGGGGGATGGTAAAACAAAAGTAAACTTACAAGCAAACAAACAAACAAAAACTACAGAGAGAGAGAGAGAGTCAGAGAGGGTGGGGAAGAAAGAATGGTAGGTAGGGGGAGGAGAAAAGGATGGTAGACAGAGTGGGAGTGGGGATGAGCGATTTTAACGGAGTAGGTTTTATGTTGAGACGATTTATTGAAAGCATGGTTCACGAAGACTTAGCGAATGGACGCTAATCATTGTAATCGAATAATTTAACTACTGAGACATAAAATGTTTATGCAAATGTTCCTTGAAAGGTTTTAAAGTATTCATGTTTTGTAGATTCGGTGGAAGTGAGTTCCAGACATATGGTCCAGAGTAAGCTAGGCTTGTTTTGTATGGATCAATGCGTGGGTAGGGAAGAAGGAATTTCGTCGAGCCAGATAAGCTGTTCCATCTTGTAAAAAGGGCATTGATATAACATGGCATAGTATCTGTCAAGATTGTAAACATAAATGATGCCTTGTTGAATTCCAATTGCCTATTCAGAGGAAGTATGTTCAGCGCTTTAGTTTTTCGTCTGTTGTTAGAGATACAGCTGGATGGAGTAGCTTTGCTGCACGTCTATGGAGAGAATTCAGCCTTTTTTGTGGACGTCACTACTGCCGTCCCACACTGTTGAGGCGTAATTTATGCGTGACATTATGTGTGCATTGAAGAAAAGTTTAAGCACATTACTGTTGACGTAGCGCTGTAATTGAGATAAGAGGAAAATGTGTTTTGAGACTACCTTGCATACGTTATTTAGATGAGATTGCCATTTCAATTCTTTATCTATCGTTAACCCTAAAACACGATGCTCGTCTACCTGTTTGATAAAAGTGCCATTCAACTGAAGTTTTAGGCAAAGAGGAGTCAACTGGTGTTTTTGGCGGGTAGCTATAATCATAGATTTGGTTTTGGCTGGGTGTATGACCATTGAGTTTGAATGACACCAGTCTGACACGTCGTGTAGACTTTCCTGGAGAGAAGTTTCTATTGTCTGTAGATCACTACCATTCGTTTGGAGCGACGAGTCATCAGCAAATAAATCTGTCGTGACCTTTTCATCTGATACGGACAATGGTAAATCATTGATGAAGATGCAGAAGAGTAGGGGGCCTAGTACAGAGCCCTGTGGGACTCCATGTCTGACAAAGTCTGAAGTGGAGGTTTTGCCATTAAGCGCCACATACTGAATCCTATCGTTCAAGTATGATTGGAATAATGAGATTGTCGGGGTATGGTTCAAGTAGACAGATAGTTTCTTTAGAAGAATGGAATGATCAACAAGATCAAACGCCTTTTTGAAGTCAAGAAAGACAACCCCTGTCATTTGTGATTGGTTCATACTTGAAAGTCATGAGTCACACATTCGTGATAATGCTGTGTGGCAGGAATGAGAGTGTGGCAGAGAGAGAGAGAGAGAGAGGAGGAGAGAGAGAGAAGAGAGAGAGAGAGAGAGAGAGAGAGAGAGAGAGAGAGAGAGAGAGAGAGATAAAAGTTATTTGTGACTGCTGTCACCATAGAAATAATGAGAGAGAGAGAGAGAGAGAGAGAGAGAGAGAGAGAGAGAGAGAGAGAGAGAGAGAGAGAGAGAGAGAGAGAGAGAGAGAGAAGGGAGGGGGGTATTTGTGACTGCTGTCACTATGGAAATGATGAAACAAAATCATTTGTGGAAGCTGTCACCATCGAAATAACGAAGCAAATCATTTCTGTTAGCTGTCACCATTGATTTCGAAGTGTTTTGCTGAAGGGCTTGAACACGTGAACATGAATTAACTCCCTTCACCCTTTGGGGCATGGAGTTTAACAAACCAACCAATGCAGCAGCAGCCCTAACCTTTCAATGTGTGTCATAAACATCGACCATTCTTTGTGAATATACAAGGTGCTTTTTGTGCGTGTTAAATACACAAAATACAGATCCAAAAGTTACACATTTTTAATAAAGAGAAGGGAGAAATTCGGCAACTTTAATGTTTGTTTGTTTGTTCTTAATGTGCAATTTTCAAAAATGTTTTTACCACCAGACAGCAGTTTGCAGAAGCGATATACAGAGTTCTTTAGCAATAACAAGTAGCGTAATATGCTTTCGTCATATATTATATTTGGGTCACTCAATCATAGAATCATATTCATCACAAGTGATATGCATATTGCCATCTTTACATAACCGTTTGCATTTATCTGTACATTTTTTTCTCAGTAGGGAGTTTTGGGTTTACAGCATATAAGTTTTATGAGTCCGACGACATACATACCAAAAAGAAAATATACATAAGTTTATCTTTGAAATGAATGTTCGTTGTGTCTGTGATAATAACATATTCTGCTGTTTGTATGGATTCCCACCATCACCATTTGTAACAATCTTGTAATTATTCTTGAATATTCCTACACAATACATGCTTCTGTAAATACTGGCATGACAAAATCAAGGACAATGAACGCGGCCACGTGCACACAGACACACAGACACACAGATACACACAGACACACACAGAGACACACACACACACACACACACACACACACACACACACACACACACACACACACACACACACACACACACACACACACACACACACACACACACACACACACACACACACCACACACACACACATTTATCCCCCCCCCCATACACACACACACACACACACACACACACACACACACACACACATACACCGACATACACATACCGGACCTTTCTACATGTGTTTTTCTGTTTTGTCTTTGTTTGTTTGTATGCCTGTTCGTTTGTATCTTGTTTTTGTCTAAGATCACTGTAAAGTGATAGACACTAAATTAAAGAACGAACGAACGAACGAACACTAACACACACACACACACACACACACACACACACACACACACACACACACACACAACACACACACACACACACACACACCATACACACACACACGCACACGCACACACACACACACACACACACACACACACACACACACACACACACACACACACACACTAATGCGCACGCGCCCGTGCGCACATTCTCACTATTTTTTTTTCAGATATACGCACAAACCAACATTCAAATTGGAGCGTTTTTCAGGTTGTTGTCAATATGTAAAAATGCATTCAAGTAACGCTTGCAATTTGAAGTGACAGCATGCACAATGACTCCATAACAATGTTCTGACAATGAACTTGGGACATGCCTCTGTGGATCTTTGGTGCGATGCTATGCATTGGTGGAGGACTGATTTTTTTTCTCACTGCATCTTGAGAGGGCTGTTGACTCATTATGACAGGGATCACCAGTATTTCCCCACTGCATTCTTCTGAGGGCTGTCGACCATTATGACGGGGATCACCAATATTATTCCCCCACTGCATTCTGAGAGAGCTGTCGACTCATTATGACAGGGATCACCAATATTGTTCCCCCACTGCATTCTGAGAGAGCTGTCGACTCATTATGACAGGATCACCAATATTGTTCCCCCACTGCATTCTTCTGAGGCTGTCGACTCATTATGACGGATCACCATATTGTTCCCCCACTGCATTCTTGAGAGAGCTGTCGACTCATTATGACAGGGATCACCATATTGTCTCCCCACTGCATTCTTCAGAGGGCTGTCGACTCATTATGACGGGATCACCAATATTGTTCCCCACTGCATTCTTGAGAGAGCTGTCGACTCATTATGACAGGGATCACCAATATTGTTCCCCCACTGCATTCTTCAGAGGGCTGTCGACTCATTATGACAGGGATCACCAATATTGTTCCCCCACTGCATCTTCAGAGGCTGTCGACTCATTATGACAGGGATCACCAATTTGTTCCCCACTGCATTCTTCAGAGAGCTGTCGACTCATTATGACGGGATCACCAATATTGTTCCCCCACTGCATCTTGAAGAGCTGTCGACATCATATGACAGGGATCACCAATATTGTTCCCCCACTGCATTCTTCAGAGGCGTCGATCATTATGACAGGGATCACCAATATTGTTCCCCAACTGCATTCTTCAGAGGGCTGTCGACTCATTATGACAGGGATCACCAATGTTGTTCCCCCACTGCATTCTTCAGAGGGCTGTCGACTCATTATGACGAGGATCACCAAATCCACTGCATTCTTCAGAGGCCTGTCGACTCATTATGACGGGGATCACCAATATTTTCCCCCAAAGCATTCTTCAGAGGGCTGTCGACTCATTATGACGGGATCACCAATATTATTCCCCCACTGCATTCTTAGAGAGCTGTCGACTCATTATGACAGGGATCACCAATATTGTTCCCCCACTGCATTCTTGAGAGAGCTGTCGACTCATTATGACAGGGATCACCAATATTGTTCCCCACTGCATTCTTCAGAGGGCTGTCGACTCATTATGACGGGATCACCAATATTGTTCCCCCACTGCATTCTTGAGGAGCTGTCGACTCATTATGACAGGGATCACCAATATTGTCTCCCCACTGCATTCTTCAGAGGGCTGTCGACTCATTATGACGGGGATCACCAATATTGTTCCCCCACTGCATTCTTGAGAGAGCTGTCGACTCATTATGACAGGGATCACCAATATTGTTCCCCCACTGCATTCTTCAGAGGGCTGTCGACTCATTATGACAGGGATCACCAATATTGTTCCCCCACTGCATTCTTCAGAGGGCTGTCGACTCATTATGACAGGGATCACCAATGTTGTTCCCCCACTGCATTCTTCAGAGAGCTGTCGACTCATTATGACGGGATCACCAATATTGTTCCCCCACTGCATTCTTGAGAGAGCTGTCGACTCATTATGACAGGGATCACCAATATTGTTCCCCCACTGCATTCTTCAGAGGGCTGTCGACTCATTATGACAGGGATCACCAATATTGTTCCCCCACTGCATTCTTCAGAGGGCTGTCGACTCATTATGACAGGGATCACCAATGTTGTTCCCCCACTGCATTCTTCAGAGGGCTGTCGACTCATTATGACGGGGATCACCAAATCCACTGCATTCTTCAGAGGGCCTGTCGACTCATTATGACGGGGATCACCAATATTGTTCCCCCAAAGCATTCTTCAGAGGGCTGTCGACTCATTATGACGGGATCACTAAATCCACTGCATTCTTCACAGGGCTGTCGACTCATTATGACGGGGATCACTAAATCCACTGCCTTCTTCAGAGGGCTGTCGACTCATGACGGGGATCACCAAATCCACTCCCTTCTTGCAACAACCTCTTGCAGTTGTTTCTCCTGATCACTCCTGACAGATACACACACATAAAGGGTTTGAACACTCATCATTTCTTTTTTTCTCCTGATCTTTCCCTGACAGATACACACACATAAAGGGTAACACTCATCAGTTTTGCGGAAAAATGATCAGCGGGTGAATCTCTCACTTCCTTCTGTACCACCGTCTCCCTCACCACTAACGCAAACATCACATTCTCATCACTGTTCAAAAACCTCTTAGGAATCTATGGAGCGGACCCACACACACACCACACACACACACACACACACACACACACACCCACAACACCACACACACACACACACACACACACAACACACACAACACACACACACACACACAACACACCCCCAACACACCACACACACACTGCCCTTTAAACTAAAGAAGTGAAAACATGAAGAAGGCATCTTTGTGACACAGACATGTGTAAACTACTTGACAAACCAAGGCACTCTCAAATCAACAGAACATATATTGCTTGTTGACCGGGAGGAGACAGACAAAGAAATAGATTGTTTGTTGACGGGAGGAGAGACAGACAGAAGATAAGAATTGCTTTTGACCAAGGAAGACAGACAGAAGATAAGTAGATTGTTTTTTGACCAAGGAGAACAGACAGAAGATAATCGATTGTTTGTTGACTGGGGAGAGACAAAACAGAAGAAAGCAATTGCTTGTTGACCGACGAGAGACAGACAGAAATAAGCAGTTTGCTGCTGACGGGAGGAGACGACAGAAGATAAGTCGATTGTTTGTTGACCGGGGGAGAGACAGACAGAAATAAGCAGATTGTTTGAGTATCAAATTGTAGGCAAAAATAAGCAGATAAGCGGTTAATAAATCAAGTAACTAACAAAATTTATGAAAAAAAGAATAAGCTCCTAACAGCCAGACGGTCAGATCTCTCTCCTCTCTCTCTCTCTCTCTCTCTCTCTCCTCTCTCTCTCTCTCCTCTCTCTCTCTCCCCTCTCTCTCTCCCCTCAGAATATAAGTATAATTTGCTACTACGTTATATCTACTGGTGATAACTTAAGAGCTTCCTGCTGCGATGAATAGGATTTAGCACTGCCACCACTCACACTGATCATGATTCCGTTCATCAACAACAGACATAAAGCTCAATGGTTTCAGTTGATATTACAAGATTCATAGACAACAGACATAAAGCTAATGGTTTCAGTGTTGAACATTGCCAAGATGTCATTAATCACAGACATAAAGCTGGAATGGTTTCATGTTGAACTTTAAAAAGATGTCTTTAGACAAAAGACATAAAGCTGGAATGGTTTCAGTGTTGAACATTACCAAGATTCTTTAAGACAACAGACATAAAGCTGGAATGGTTTCAGTGTTGAACATTACCAAGATGTCATTAGACAACAAAACAAAAAGCGGGAATGGTTTCAGTGTTGAACATTACCACGATGCTTAGATAAAATCACTTGAAAGAAATTAAAGATCTTAATAATTGTAAATGTAGCTTTTGTTGACTAGATATAAACAGTATTGACCAAAACATTTTGGAAGTGTACTTATGCTCAGTGTTTCTGAGACATGTTTACGAATTAATACCATGAAATGTACATTGCCCAAACCCATGTTCTTCTACGATTTGATGCTACATTCACTATTGATTTTTTTTCCCTTTTTCCCATTTATCCTTTGGAAACAAAATGTTTTTTACAACTTACTAGAACGCCAGACATGTGTCACCCTCTATCAGCACAGAAATTTCCAAGGGTGCAGTTTGCCCCAGCTGGTTAGTCCGGCAGTTGACGACAGTACCTCTCGGGGTCCCACTCCAGTTTTCGGTGCATCATTTCTGTTTTTTTTCTTTGAAGAACATTTTTATATACACATAGCAGCAGGCAGCCTCCCTCATGTAGCGGATTTTGTTTTAAACCGAAAGTGTAATACAAGATTGAACAGTACAACACATATCTAAACATGAAGCATAAAGATCTCCATACGAAATGGTTATATATGAATCATTGCAAACCCTTTTTAGTGGTTTATCAGTTTTTCCTACCAGGGACAATTGCTGATACTCGTTTTTCTTTTTTCGCCTTGCACGATGTTAAGCAAACGTTGAAATAATAAACAACGAACTGGGGATTCACGTCTCAGGTGTTTTGTGTGGGGTGCGTGTGCGTGCGTGCGTGCGGGGGCGTGCGTGCGTGCTGCGTGCTGTTTTGGTGTGTTGTTTTTGTGTGTGTTTTGTGTGTGTTGTGTTTTGTGTGGGTGTGTTGTGTGTGTGTTGTGTGTGTGTTGTGTGTGACGTATTCTGCATCACTTCATGACACAAAGCCAGCATGCTGACGGGCTGCTGAATTAATTTCTTCAGGGTCCCTTCATACCATCATTAATCCATGTTGCCAACAGAACACTAATCTCGTGTGAATCAAGTAAACCCCCCAGTCCCACCGCTCTTGTGAACCATGTAAACCCCAGTGCCCCCTCTTGTGAACCATGTCAACCCAGTGCCCACGCTCTGTGTGAACCATGTCAACCCATGCCCACCTCTGTGTGAACCATGTCAACCCAGTGCCCACGCTCTGTGGACCATGTCAACCCAGTCCCACGATTATAAATACAAACGGTAAAGCTAAACAGGGCACACAGCGTTTCTTCTGATGACGCATCATCAGTCCCAACTGACAGTCCAAACCCAGAAAGGATCAAATGTCGATGAAAAATGAATCAGAAAAAATTAAACTGGAGACAGAAACCCTAAAATTTAAATAGATAGATAGCCAGACAGACAGACATACAGCCAGACCGACAGCTAACTAACTAGCTAAAATATTTCAACGGAAAGTTACAGAGAAAATCAAAATGAGGACAAACCCTTGACTACTTATATTTTTTATGCAAACAGATGCACAAACGTCTGTACACATAACCCAAACCCTTTCACTCACACATCTGTACACCTCCACTGAGTTCATTTGTCATGTCATGTTATCAAAACCCACCCCCACACAGGGCTCTTCAAGGCTGCATGCACGTTCACTCGAAAAACAACAAAAACCAAAAACCTAACAACAAAAGAGCGAGTGACAGAGAAACGAAGGCACGTTTTGTAGAATACAGCAGGCCGCTGTTGAGTTTTAGAACGGGAACGGTGCGGTGGGGGAGGACGGTGTTAGGAAGTAACCGACGAGGCATATTTCCCTATTGATAGCGCAAAGTGCTTCACCAGTAGAGTGTTCTGGAATCACGTCTTTCTCCCTTTAAAAAGAAAAAAACGAAGCATTAACTACAAACCCCCCCCCCCCCCCCCCCCCCCAAAAAAAAAAAAAAAAAAAAAAACCCAAAAAAAACAAAACAACAAACAAACAAACAAACAAACAACAAAAACAAAACAAAAAAATCCCAAACGAACACAAAGGGTCAAACAAGAGTCCTGAACGATAGAAACCCCCTCATGGGAAAACTGACCCATGAAGTACAAGACAGGCAGTTTATGTTTATTTTTTTTCCCTCTCTCTGCCTCACTCAATACAAAGGATCTAGATTTCACAACTTTCGTAGTTGTTTCTTTTTAAAGTCGGCGAATGAACTTTGCCACCTGTTCTGTCAGCGCCTGTACTCTCGCTGAATGTTCTGGGTTACACAGCGATGATTTTTTTTGCATGCCACATTTCTTCGATGGAACTATTTTTATTGGGGAAACGGAAATAAGACACTGGACGAAGAAATTTTTTTGAATACACATCAGGTGACCTGTCTTCATAGTGCAGTAATGAAACTTACAGAACATGCATGCTGAGACTGAAAGAAGAAAGAGCAAGAAGTACAGTTAAAATGCAGACAGTTACCACAGCTTCCTATTTTTCATCGTGTTGCCAGCAAATCCAGAAGAGGGCAAACCATAACTTGAAATGACCACTCTGCACCATCAAAGCAAGAACAGAGAACGTGTCCCGCTGAAGTGCAGTTTGAAGCTCCCCAGTTTAGATGTTCCTTTATTAGAGAGAGTGTTATGATAAGCTTAGAGAAAGGGATCCTGAACTGGGAAAACCCGACTGGACACTGACCATTTGTCACTAATGGTTTTCCTCTTTATCTTTGAGAAAGAAGAGAGAGAAGAGAGAAGAGAGAGAGAGAGAAGAGAGAGAGAGAGAGAGAGAGAGAAGAGAGAAGAAAAGAGAAGGGGGGGGAGAGAGACAGCTCAAAATCACCACTGGTGACACCTCTCATACGATCCCTCAAATCACCACTGGGGACACCTCTCACACGATCCCTCAGAACACCACTGGTGACACCTCCCACAGGATCCCTCAAATTCCCCCACTCGTACACCTCCCACACGATCCCTCAAATTCACCACTGGTGACACCTCCCACACATCCCTCAAAAATTTACCACTGGTACAACCTCCCACACGATCCCTCAAATTCACCACTGGGGACACCTCCCACACGATCCCTCAAATTCACCACTGGTGACACCTCCCACAGGGTCCCTCAAATTCACCACTGGTACACCTCCCACACGATCCCTCAAATTCACCACTGTGACACCTCCCACACGATCCCTCAAATTCAACACTGGTGACACCTCCCACACGAACCTCAAATTCCCCACTGGGGACACCTCCCCACGATCCCTCAAATCACCACTGGTGACACCTCCCCACACGATCCCTCAGAATCACCACTGGTGACACCTCCCACACGATCCCTCAAATTTACCACTGGTGACACCTCCCACACGACCCTCAAATTTACCACTGGGGACACTCCCACACGATCCCTCAATTTCACCACTGGACACCTCCCACACGATCCCTCAAATTCCCACTGGTGACACTCCCACAGGATCCCTCAAATAACCACTGTGACACCTCCCAGAGGATCCCTCAAATTCCCCCATGGAAAACCTCCCACACGATCCCTCAAATCACCACTGGTGACCCTCCCACAGATCACCTGCATCTGTCTCAAACCGATCTCGTACAAATCAAATCCACTTTTTCTGCTCTCTTTGAAAAAGGACCTTTTTTAATCTCACAGATTCCTTAAAATCTACACCCCATTCGACAACTACGCTCCGTCTGACGACCCCTTCTACGAATTACTCGCTTCAGGACTACTGCTGTGAAAGATCTTTCCTTTTTAAGCTCCAGCGACGTGAACAACTGCCAACTCTCTCAGACATCAATTCTATCCCTTCTTTCAAGTCTAAAATTAAAAACCCATCTATTTTCTCATAATTTGTCAATGCTGTGGCAGCGGGGGGGGGGAAGGGGGGAGGGGGGCAACCTAACTCATAGCCTCTGGGCCTTTCAATGTATGTATGTGTATGTTCTCCATTACATGTATTTGTTGTTTACTAAATTATAATTAAGTGTTTGCAGTGAATACTTGAAAAATTAATGAAATGTCACACCGTAGGATGGATTTGTTTTTTAAGATAATAGTATTGTACTGGGGGAAAGGTGTACATAAATTTTATATGAGAAGGTGAATGTATAAAGACTTTGAAAGCGCTGAGAAATCGTTTGATTAAGCGCTAATAAAAACCATTATTATATTATTTATATTATCTTTAATTTTTATTAAATTTTTAATTATTATTAAATTTTTATTAATTATTATTATTATTATTATTATTATTATTATATTATCCCTCAAATCATCACTGGGGACATTCTCAAGATCCTTACACTAGGATTTACCCAAACAAACCTAAATGACACAGTGTTTCGAGGGATGGGTTTGTTTATTTGATTTTAAGACATAGAATAGCCCTCAATCTAAAATTATGTGATAAACTGCTCTGACCTTCTACCCGTTAGCAATACAATTAGAATTGATGGCACTATCATTCCTCAGGGAAAAACTGGCTGGAACACATATATTTCCAGCCCTGAATCGTCCCAACAGTCAATAACTTACAAGTAAGTATCCCATTCGTAAATGTCAGCAGGAAAAAGGGAACATTGTAGCAACAAAATGACGGACAGTGAAGCACTTTCTGCTGCCTGAATCCTGGGCGGCTTTTTGCACAAAGACGAGATCTGACCAGTGTCCAAGAAAGCACTGTTGCTGACCAACAACAGCATGAAAGGGACAAAAAAAAAAATAGAAGTTCTATCCAAAACCCGAAACCCCAAGGTAAACCAACCGTACTTTCTGATACACAACCTCCACGCCCAACACCCTGCTGTCAGATTTATATCAAACCATAGGAAAGTGACCGTGATCGAGTGATAAAAACGGTCATTATACCAAGTACGGTGACTTCCCTTCGTCCACACAGCATTGACACGAATGCCACACAAAAGAAGCCGCCTTAAAATGCTGACGCCCAAGCATCCATGAGATAAAACGTCCGCGTGAACGCTATCTCTGCTGCAGTTTACCTGCCAGGATCCGAGTGATTGAAAATTGGGACAAACCCAATTGATGTGCAGAAATCCATTAAAGGGAAGTAGTATTAACAGCTGGTCTGACCAGCCAGAACTTGGAAGAAAAACTAGAAGTCGATGCAGAAAACAAGCATGATGCATTACAACAGTTTCCCAAAAAATCCAAACAAACATACAGTAGTCGCCAATGTCCAGATCAGATCGAGCCTTTTCAAACGGTTTCAATTGATCAAACCCAAAAGTTCTTTTACACGGCCTGCGTGTCCATTTAAACTGTCTCCCGTGCATAAGAAACTTACTATGATTACCGTGATCTCTCACTTCCCGCCCTCCTCTCCCCCTCTCTCTTGTAGGAGTTCTAGTATTTTGGGTGTTGTGGTGTGTGTGTGCTGCTGCGTGCGTGCTTTGGTGGGGTGCGTGCGTGCGTGTGTGCGTGTGGGTGTGTGTGTGTGGTGTGTGGTGTGTGTGTGTGGTGTGTGTGTTGTGTTGTGTTGGGGTTATGTGTGTGTGTGTGTGAGCGGAAGTTTGTTTTAAAAAAGATCGGAACCCACCACCGATGCTCTTGTTTCGAATCCTTTTCAGCTCGTCTGAAGTCTCCAATTCTACAACCTTGAAGAATTCAGATACACGATATTAAGGACTCTAACAAGCATGAGGGGATGTTTTCAACCACCATGCACTGCCTTATTACCCTATCCAAAGTTTCAGGTGATAATCGGTTAGGCAGTTTAATTTTGATCGGCACCAGTATGTGTTACGGTTCGAAAAAGGGAACCACTCAAAGGGGAAAAGGGGGAAAACAGGGAAAAACTAGGGGGAAAATTTAAAGGAAATTTTTAGAAGACAAAGAGTTTTTTTAAATTAAATCTCTTTAAAGGCAGAGCTAAACTAATTTATATTTCCAAAGGGAAAAATATATTAATAAAAGACGCCAGGAGGGGCGTATGTTTTAAAAAATACCCGCACAAAATTGACAGCCCCTTACATTCATTTTTCCAATTCGTACGGCTTGGAACTCATTTCCAGGGACTCAAGATTGCCACAAATGCGTCTCTTTTTAAAAAAAAAATTGATACGACAGTTTTGAGATCTGCAGATTGATGATTTTTTTATTTTAACTTCCCCAATATTTTTGGTTACCTGGGCCTGAATTTGGCCCTTGCTTTAAAAATTCTTTAAATGATGCGCCCCTTGTTGCCAAATTTGCTCAGGGGCAAAACTGAGCGACTTTTTTTATTTTTATTTTATTTTACTTTTTAACAGCGTGCTGTGACCCACTCGTTTTTGGGTGAACAGTATTTTGGGAAAAAAGAAGAAGAAGAGTCTCCACAATTGAGAGAGAGAAGAAACGAAAAAAAGAAACGAAATATTTATTTTCTATAAAGCGGGACACTTTTCCAGCAATATGGGGCGATCCCCCAACACACATCAAAAAAATGAAATAATGCCCGCGGTTAGTCCGACGTGGAAACCATGGCAAACAAGTTCATTCCCTCAAGGCTGGCATATGTCCCAAGGAACCCGTATGCAAGTCTCGTGAACACAGGCTGTCATCCCAGGTAGAACTGGATCAGGCCGTGTAGCGTCTCTCCACCCCGTGCTGCACGTGCTTGGATCTCGGCGTGTTGTTTATTGTCAACACGTTTCCCTCTACGAAGACTGGCAAGTTTTACACGTCTCCTCCGTAGCATGTTTTGCTGTCCTGCTTGACAAACCAAAACACACACTCGCCGTCACCAGATGCAGCTGTACAAGAAAAACTCGAGGACGAGATCGTCTGACTCACACATTAGCAGATCACATCCGTGGATCGCTGCACTGTCACTTTCCTAAAGGATTTGTTCCTATTCTTGTCCCTCAATCGTCGTATGCACAGAGCTATCTGTGAGGGTAGCGACATAACTTTTCACCACGTTGGTACTGAAACCACCAACAGAAGTCTCGATCGCTGACTCGAGTCCGCGTCAGGCTGCTGAATAATAGCAGTGTCACAGTTCATCGAGCCAAATCGTGTCGCTGCTGCCATGCACGTGGAGAACATCAGACGGTGCTTCGTCCTCGTCCTGCTCGCTGTCAATCCGGTTCGGCTGTGTAGTCAAAACGTGCTCCTGTGTACTTGACGTTTTCCGACTGTGTGTCAGGTAAAAAATGACACATCCCAGTGGGCGTACCGCGTCAAAGTCACACTCATGCTTTGCACTTGCCTGTTTCTGTCTGCTGCTGTTTGACCCTCTCCTGTCTCGTCGAATCTGACTGGGTGGTTTTCTTCTGTAATACTGCACCCGTGTGTTGCGATTTAGGACGGGATCCGCCATATTTGTTGACAGTGGCGGGCCCGGCAGGCTTGAGGCGTAACACAATCACCGTGCTGTCTGCTCTCTCTCCCGCCACTTTCCAACTGGTCACCGTGTTGTCCGTCAGCAGGGCGGTTAGGTCTCTCCACAGTCGCTGGAAGTCCAGTAACTGGCATGTTGACAATGAAATTAGTGAATTGACCACAGCTCTTTCAGTGTGCGCCCTGCTGCTTCGCTCACACGTCACGTGAGAGCAGAGAGAGAGAGAGAGAGAGAGAGAGAGAGAGAGAGAGAGAGAGAGAGAGAGAGAGAGATGTTAGTTGAAATTTGTGATGAGTAACATTGATGTGTGCGTGCGTGCGTGCGTATGTGTGTGTGTGTGTGTGTGTGTGTGTGTGTGTGTGTGTGTGTGTGTGTGTGTGTGTGTGTGTGTGTGTGTGTTGTGTGTTTCTTTTTGAGCATAATGTGTTTGCACTATGCTAAGTCGTATCGTGTGGCAATACGTTGCTTTTAGCCTGATCATATTAACTTTACAAAAGGCATATCAACTGGAAGGAAAGCATCAATCCTGTGTAGCACCTATGTACTTTCTTTCAATGGTGTTCAGCCTTATAGTCTTCATGTGGCTTACTATACTAGGCTGTATTTTGCTTGTTGTCAGATTAGCAGTCTTCATGTGGCTACTACTAGGCTGTATTTTGCTTGTTGTCAGATTAGCAGTCTTCATGTGGCTACTACTAGGCTGTATTTTGCTTGTTGTCAGATTAGCAGTCTTCATGTGGCTACCACTAGCTGTATTTTGCTTGTTGTCAGATTAGCAGTCTTCATGTGGCTACTACTGGGCTGTATTTTGCTTGTTGTCAGATTAGCAGTCTTCATGTGGCTACTACTAGGCTGTATTTTGCTTGTCGTCAGATTAGCAGTCTGGAAAATCACTATCATCAGCTTCAACATTTCTTACTAGTCAATGCGTTGGCATGCTGGTTTTGCTGCATGTGTACACTTATTTACAACAGTCGGTTTGCAAAACGGAGCTGACAACATCATACCTTTTCAAACTGTGTCAGGATTTTGAGAACCACTGAGAATGCTCTATAACGAAACAAAAGCCAAAAAAGATTACCCCCCAGCTTATCTGTCAGTAAGGATCAGCTGAGAATGATGCGTTGACTGCACGAGAGAATGTAAATATGCGGTTTAAGATCACCCATCTTATTTTGCACGAAAACCCCCCTTTTCACATACAAATCACGTCCATCACATGTCAGTTTTGACCAAAATTAACACCTATTTTTACAAAAAAATAAACACCTCAAAACCTCTAAAAATTGACGAAATCAGTACTTTAAAACGGGGCTTACGTGCTAGATAAGATTTGGTGATCGTGAAAAAGATATTTCCATTCTCTCTGAGAACATAAAATGAACTAAAAATGTATATGGCTTGGCAGTCCTGTTGTTTACAACCTGCTGGGCGCCAGACTGGCCGCAATTAATATTGAACGTCGTCATTGTTTTTTGCATGCTCCGCTGCACAGAGCCTACGCCTCACACGTGCACACTCAACCAATCAGCAGGGAGTATGACGCCATTTCTGCCGGCTGAGCTTAAGCTGTATTGACTGGCCCCGACATTTCACATGGAAGCCTGCACTGTACGGACGTGTTTGAGTGACTGTGCCATTTAGACGTGTGAGGGAAGTGATTTTACCAGAAATATTTATGCCTCAAGACAGCATTTTTCAGAATTAGAGAGAGAACTTCTGGAATCGCAAGTTGCTCATCAAAACTATTAGATTTCTCAACACAGCCATCAACTTTAATTCTACCTGACATGGATCAAGCTTCTAATTTTCAACAAGCTCAAAATCTCCCGTTACCACCGCCAACACCCACGAATTGTGGACAGGGGAAGAAATGCTTATTTTGCAAGAGAATTAAGACAACTTTAAAAAAATGACAAATAATTGAAAAGATTAAAAGGGAAGGCCCACAGGATTTGCCACAGAAGCCTAAAAGAAAGCTTGAGCAATTGTTAAAAGAAAGAAAGGAGACAAAAAAAGGAGAACAGATCTTTCAACGCCGCAAGAATTACATGCCTATCTTATGGCAAATCAGGCTGACGTTCAATCAGCTATTTTCAGAGAAGCTTTTACTGATCAATAATTTCCGAAACAGCAAATGAAGCTGAAATTGTAGAAAGACTACAAAAAGGGATGAGAAATTTGAGGAGGCAAGATGCACAGTCCTTGTTAATTTACATTCAGTTCGGTAACTTCTTGATTTTGTGTAAACAATGGCAGGAAAACGAAAGGAAAGAAGGAGAACGAAGGAAACTTGGGCTGTTTGGTTGAAAGCAAAAACCGGGTATTCTGATGTTCATGCACGAAAATTACGTGCCGTTGCAAGTGTTCTTTTTGGATACACAGGGCTTTATGCTGTAGGCCTTCCCCTTTCGTTTCATTTCTGGCAAGCTGAATAAAATCAAAGCCATGCTGCAAGTGCCCGAATTTGCACAGTACTGGAAACGAGACCCGCACATAGCAAGCACAAGCGAGCTCCAGCAATCCCAGTAATCGTTAATGGCGGTAGGCAACTGCCGAAGCACAAACCTAAAAATAGAACCGTTCACGCGCGTGAACGGTGGCCTACTTGCTGGCATTCTCACCCTGCCCCCATGCCTTTTGCTGTTGTGGTTGGCTGCTTCAACGCTTTACCCATTCACCTGCTTTGCTGTTTTAATTCACCTGCTTAAAGGCTGTCTCAGACGGCTGCTGAGAGAACTTAAACAGATCCTGTGATTATTGATTCAGGACTCTGATAATGCTTTGGCGCCTGTCTCGAATTTACGACGTTCAAGTGTGAACCACAAAAAGCCCCTCTTCACATTTCCCTGCAAGCGCCTCCCCATCTATTGTGTGTTTGTTTGTTGTTTTGTGTGTGTGTGTGCGTGTTCGCGCGTGTTTGTGTGTGTGTGAGAGAGAGGGGGAAGGTGGGGCAGACAGATAGACAAAGAAGTAAACAGACAGACAGACAGAGATGTGGGAGTGAATGAGGGGGAGAGATGTGGGAGTGAATAAGGAGAGAGAAACTGATTAATTAATTTTTTTAATTTATAATTTTAATTTTGGTTTAAAATGAAGCCCCAAGAAGTTAGAAAGCTTATTAATATACTTCACACGTTAAATTGAAGGGCCAAAGAGAAAGGGTTAAGGAGCAGGTTTGAAACATCAAATACTGATCTTTTATTCACATAAATATACAAACAGCGTGAAGAGGCCATCAGTGAAATACAAGATTCTTGGCCTCAACCAGCCATAAATTGTTTGCCATATTAGTTGATTATATGGCTTCTCAGATGTTAATCTGACCGTTCTACTTTCCCTTTTCTTCTTTAAGATGGGTTAAAACTAATTTTACTTTTTTTTTATAGATTAAAAATGCTGCCACTGCATTCTTGGGGAGAGCTGCCCGACTCTTTATACGGGGATCACCAAATATTTTTCCCCCCCACTGCTTTCCTTCAGGGGGCTGTCGACCCCCATTATGACGGGGACCACCAATTTTGTTCCCCCATTTGCATTCTTGAGAGAGCTGTCGACTAAATTATGACAGGATAAACCAATATTGTTCCCCCCTGCATTTTTCCCAGGGGGCTGCCCGACTCTTTAGACGGGGAATCCCCATTTGTTCCCCCACTGCTTTTTCAGAGGGCTGTCGACTCATTATGACGGGGATCCCCAAATGTTTTCCCCCCACTGCATTCTTCAAAAACCCTGTCGACTATTATGAGGGGGATCCCCCAAATATTTTTTTCCCCCACTGCATTCTTGAGAGAGCGTCGACTAAATTAATGACGGGGATCAAATATTTTCCCCCACTGAAATTCCAAGGGCGTCCCCAAATTAGGGGCGGGGATCCCCAAATTGTTCCCCCAATGCTTTCTTCAGAGGCTGTCGCCCTCTTTATGACGGGGATCACCAATGTTGTTCCCCCACGGCTTTCCTTCAGGGGGCCCTTTTCGACTCTTTAAAGGCGGGTTTCACCAAATCCACTCATTTTTCCCAAAGGCCTGTCGACTCATTATGACGGGATCCCCAAATTTTTTTTTTTCCCCCCAAAGCTTTCCCTTAAAGGGCTTCAAACCTTTAAATAGGGGGAACACAAAATCCACGCTTTTCCTTCACGGGGCTGTCGACTCTTTAGACGGGGATCACTAAACCACTGCCTTTTTCAGGGGGCCCTTGTCGCCCTCATAAACGGGGATCACCAAATCCACTGCCTTTTTGCAAAAACCCCTTTTGGGCATTTTTTTTTCCCTGATCACTCCTGACAAAATACACACACATGAAGGTGAACACTCATCATTTTTTGTTTCCCTGATAAATTCCTACAGATACACACACATAAAGGGTGAACATTTCATCATTTTTTTGGGGGAAAAAAATGATCAGAAAGGTGAATCTCTCACTCCTTCTTTTACCACCGCCCTTTTCCCCACCACTAACGCAAACATCACTTTCCCTCATACTGTTCAAAACCCTTGGGAATCTAGGGAAGCGGACACACACACACACACACCACACACACAACACACACACAAAAACCACACCCCACAAAACCACAAAACACACACCCACACCCCACACACACCCAAAACACACACACACAACCCCATTTGATTTTAAACAAAAGAAGTGAAAAAAAGGAAGAAGGATTTTTTTGTACACAGACAGTGTGAAAACTACTTGACAAACAAAGGGCACCTAAAATCAACAGAACAAAATTTTAGCTTTTTGCCCGGGAGGAAACAGACAGAAGATAAGTTTTGTTTGTTGACGGGAGAGAGACAGACAAAGAAAAAGATTGTTTGGGTTGACCAAGGAGAGACAGACAGAAGAAAAGTAGATTTTTTGGGGTTGCCCAAAGGAGAGAACAGACGAAGATAAGTCGATTTTTTTGTTGACTGGGGAGACAGCAGAAGATAACCAAAATTGCTTTTGGGCCCCAGACGAAAAACAGACAGAAAAATACGCAGATTGCTTGCTGACGGGAGGAGAGACAACAGAAGATAATTCGATTGTTTTGTTGACCGGAGGAGAGACGGGAACAAAAGGGAAAAGTCATTTTTTAAAAAAACAAATGGGGCCCAAAAAAATAAGCAGATAAGGGGGTTTAATAAATCAAGTAACAAACAAACGATTTAAAAAAAAAGAAAAGCCCTAACAACCGACGGTCAGACTCCCCTCTCTCTCTCTCCCTCTCTCCTTTTCCCCTCCTCCCTCCTCTCCCCGCATCTCTCTCTCTTCCCCCCTCCTCCCCTCTCCCCCCTCAAAAATATAAGTAAAATTTTGCACTACTTATACAACTGGGGGAAAATTTAAAGAGCTTCCGCTGCAAAGGGAATAGGATTTAGCACTGCCACCACTCACGACTGGGAGTCAATGTTTCCGGGTCATCAGAAAACAGACATAAGGCTCAATGGTTTCAGTGTTGAATTTTAACCCAAGATGTCTTTTGACAACAGACAAAAAGCGGAAGGGGTTTTCAGTGTTGAACATTGCCCAAGATTTCATTAGCCCCACAACAAAAAAGCGGGAAGGGTTTTTTGATTTTGAACATTGCCAAGATGCCCTTTAGACAAAAGACATAAAGCGGGGAATGGTTCAGTGTTGAACAAAACCAAGAGGGCATTAGCCCAACAAAACTTAAAGCTGGAATGGTTTCAGTGTTGAACTTTAACCACGATGCTTAGGATAAAACCCATTTTTGAAGAAATTGAAAATCTTAATAATTGAAAATGAGCTTTTGTTGACTAGATAAAAACAGTATTGCCAAAAACTTTTTGGGGAATTGTACTTTTGCTAGTTTTTCTGAGACTTTTTACAATTAAAAACCAGGAAATGTCCTTTTCCCCCAAAACCCAATTTTTCTTCAACATTTAAAGCAACATTCCCTTTTATTTTTTTTTCCTTTCCTTTTCCCTTTTGGGAAAAAAAAAATGAAACTTTACAATTTTACTAAACGCCTGACATGTGGGCACCCTCTATCACACAAAAAAATTTTCCAAGGGTGGTGCAGGTTTGCCCCCACTGGTTGGGTCGGCATTACGACGTACCCTCTGGGCCCCCACCCAGTTTTTCCGGGTGAAACCCATTTCTGTTTTTTTTTTTTTGGGAAGAACAGGTTTATATCACAAACACAGGCAGCCTCCCTCAATGTCGGGTTTTTTTTTTAAAAAACCGAAAAGTAAATAAAAGATTGAACAGTAAAACACATATCAAAAAAGCAAAAAGATCTCCATACGAAAGGGTTGATATAAAAAACTTTGGAAAAACCCATTTAGTTTTTTTATCGGGTTTTTTTCCCCCTAAACCAGGGGGGACAATTGCGATACCGTTTTTTTTTTTTTCGCCTTGAAACGATGTTAAGCAAACGGGGTGAAAAAAAAAAACACCGAACTGTGGAGTTCACGTCTCAGGTGTGTGTGGGGTGGGGCGTGTGCGGGGGCGTGCTTTGCGTGGGGCGGGCTTGCGTGCATCTGGTTTTGGTTTTTGGGGTGTGGGGTTTGTGTGGGGGTGTGTGTGTGGTGGTGCGTGTTGTGTGTGTGTGTGTGTGGGGTTGTGTGTGTGTGGTGTTTTTGGTTGTGTGTGTGTGTTTTGGGGTTTGTTGTGTGGTGTGTGTGGTGTGTTGACGTGTTTTTGCTTTCATTTCCGGCAAAAACCCCGGGAAAGCGGACTGGCTGTTAAATTTAAATTTTTCTTCAGGGCCCTTCAAAACCATCATTAACCCAAATTTTGGCCCAACAAAAACACTACTGCTCGGGTTTTAACCAGTCAACCCCTGCCCACCCCCTCTTTTGGGGGAACCCAAATAAAACCCAGGCCCACGCTCTGTGGGGAAACCATGTAAAAACCCAGTCCCCCCACGCCTGTGTAAACCCCTTTGGTCAACCCGTCCCCCCACGATTATTAAATACAACGGTGAGCTAAATCACGGGACCCAGCGTTTTTCTAAAGAGGGTCATAGCCCAAGTGCCCTACTGACAGCCCCAAGACCAAAAGGACAAATGTTGCAAGAAAATGGGAATCAAAATAATTAGAACTGGAGACAAAAAACAAAATTTTCAATAGATAGATAGCCAGACAGACAACTACAGCCAGCCCCGACAGCTAACTAACAAGCAAAAGATATTTTAAAAACGTAAAAAGGGGTACAGAAAAAAAACAAAATGAGCGACAAATTTTGACTATTTAAATTTTTTTTTATGCAAACAGAGGCCAAAAAGGGTCTGTACCACAAAACCCCAAAACCTTTTCACTCACCCCTCGGGTACACCTCCAGCTAGTTCAGTTGCATGTCAGTTTTTTCAAGCCCAAACCTCTCACTCATATATCTGTACCCCTCCAGCTGATTTTTCAGTCGTCATGTCAGTTTTTATCAAAAACCCAAACCTCTTCCCCCAAAAAAAATTTTACACCTCCACTGAGTTTCATTTTTGCATGTAAAGGTTATCATACCCCAGCCCCCCCCAAACGGGGAAATTAAAGGGGGCTGTCTTTCACGTTCAGCCCGAAAAAAAAAACAACAAACCAAAAAAACCCTAACAACAAAGCGAGGGGACGGAGAAACGCGGGAAAGTTTTGTAAAAACAGCGGGCCCGGGCTTTTGGGAGTTTTTAGAAGGGGAAGGGGGTGGGGGGGGGGGGGGGAAAACGGGTGTTAGGAATAACCGACGAGGCATGTCCCTATTTGATAGCGAAAAGGGGGCTTTCCCAGTAGAGTTTTCCCTGGAATCACGCCCTTTCCCCCTTCAAAAAAAAGAAAACAAAAGGCATTTAAACCCCCTACCCCCCCCCCCCCCCCCCCAAAAAAAAAAAAAAAAAAAAAACCCCAAAAAAAACAAAAACCCCAAACAAACAAACAAACAAACAAAAAAAAAAAATAAAAAAAACCCCCCAAACAAACAAAATTTGGTCAAGAAAAGATCCGAACGAAAGAAACCCCCCCTTTTGGGCCCCCTGACCCATGGAAGAACAAGACGGGCCCAGTGATTTTAAATTTTATTCCGTCCCCCCCTGCCTCATCTCATGACAAAGGAAAAAAGATTTTCAAAACTTTTAAAGTATTTTTTCTTTTTAAAAGTCGGCAAAAGGGAATTTTTTGCCCCCTGTTCTGTCAGGGGCCTTTACTCTCGCGTTTTTTTCGGGATTCACACAGCTGAAATTTTGCTTTGAAATGCCACATTTTTTATGGGGAACTTTTTTCATTGGGGCACAAAAAAAAAAGACACTGGGCGAAAAATTTTTATAAAACAAAACAGGTGGACCTGTCCTTCAAAGCAGAATTGAAACTTACAGAACTTAAACTGAGACGAAAGAAGGAAAAACAAGAATTACAGTTAAAATGCAAACATTTCCCACAGCTTCTTTTTTTTTCATCGTTTTGCCAGCAAATCCAAAAAAGAGGAAAAAACCCCTAATTTGAAAGGGACCACTCTGCACGCTTTCAAGCAAGAACAGAAAAACGTGCCCTTTCCTGGAAGTGCAGTTTGAAGCCCACCATTTTAAATTGGTACCTTTGTTTAGAGAGATTTTTAAATGATAAGTTTAAGAGAAAGGTATCCGAATTTGGAAACCAAAACTGTGACACTGACCTTTTGAAAAAAAGGGTTTTTTTCCCCTCTTTAGTCTTTGAGAGAAGAGAGAGGGGAGAAAGAGAAAAGAAGAGAGAGAAGAGAGAGAGAGAGAGAGAGAGAGAGAGAGAGAGAGAGAGAGAGGGGGGGGGGAGACAGCTAAAAAATCACCACGGTGACCCTCTAAATACTTCCCGTCAAAACCCACCACGTGACACCCTCACACAACCCCCTCAAAATCACCACTGGGGACACCTCCCACAGGACCCCCAAAAATTTCCCACCACTCGTACACCCTCCCACACGTTTCCCCAAAATCACCACTGGGACTCCCCCCCCCAAAAACACCCCTCAAATTCACCACAGGGGGACCCCTCCTACACGACCCCCTAAAATTTTCACCACGGGTTGAAAACCCCCCACACGACCCCCTTCAAATTCACCACTGGGGGACACCCCCCACGGGATCCCTCAAATTCACCACTGGTGACACCCCCCCACACGACCCCTCAAATTCACCACTGGTGAAAACCTCCCCCCACGACCCTAAAACCCACCACGGTGACAACCTCCCACACGATCCCTCAAACCCACCACGGGGGGACCCCTTTCCCACAGGGATCCCTCAAATTAAACCACGGGTGACCCCCCTCCCCACACATCCCTCAGAATCCCCCGGGTTGAAACCCCAAACCCGGCCCCCTCAAATTCCCACCGTACACCTCCCCCCGACCCCTAAAAATTCCCCCACTGGTGCACCTCCCAACGACCCCTAAAATTCACCCGGGTTAACCCCTCCCACACGATCACTCAAATTCACCACTGGTGACCCCCTTCCCCCACAGATCACGGGGCTATCTTCCCCAAACCGTATCTCTACAAAATCTAAACTCTCATTTTCTCTGCTCTCTTTGAAAATGGCCCGTTTTATCCAACCGAACCCTTAAAATCTACACCCCATCTCGACAACTCCCCCCCTCCTTTGCTGACGACCCCCTTTCTACGAATAAACTCGCTTCGGGACTATTTGCTGGGAAAAATTTTTCCCTTTTTTTAAAGCTCCAGCGACGTGGAACAAAACTGCCAACCCCTCTCGGGCATTAAATTCTATCCTTCTTTAAAGTCAAATTTAAAACCCATCTTTTTTCCCTCAAAATTTAAGTCAACTTGGGGGAGCGGGGAGGGGGGGGGGGGGGGGGGGGGGGGGCCCAACATAACTCATAGCCGTCGGGGTTTTTCCCAAAGGGAGTGTATGTGAAAGTTCTCCATTACATGTATTTTTTATGCCGGAAAGTTTTTAAAAGGAAATTAAAGTGTTTTGCATTTGATACTTTAAAAAATTTAAAGTGAATGTCACACTCGTAGGTTTAAGGATTTTTTTTGTTATTGTGGGAAATAATTATTGTAGCGGGTTTAAGGGTGAAATTTTTTTGTAAAAGGGAAAGGGGTGAATGTAGTATAAATTTTGTTAAAAGCGTTTAGAGAAATTCTTTTGGGAAAAAAACGCATAAAGAAACCTTTATTTTTAATTTTTAAATTATTATAAATATTTTTAAATTTTTAATTATTATTATTATTATCCCTCAGAATCCCCCACTGGAAAAAACTCAGACGACCCTTTACACTAGGGTTTTTTAAACCGCAAAACAACCCCCTAAAGACAGAAGTGTTTACTGAGGGGAAAAGGTTTTTGTGTTCAAAAAATTGTTTTTTAATGACAAAAAAAAAGCCCTCAAATTTAAAATTATTGTATAAAAAGTGCTCTGAACTTTCTACCCAAAAAGGCAATAAAAGAAAATTTTTGATGGCACTTTTGCAGTTCCCGGGATTTACTGGGCCTTGTTGGGGCACTAAATTTTGTCCAGCCTGAATGGGGGCCCAAAAGTCAATCCAAATCAATTTATTTTTCCCCCCTTTTTCCGGTCCGTCACGGGTTGGGGGCAACCTTGAAGCAATCAAGGTGACAGACAGTAAAGTCCCCTTTCTGTTTCTGGAATCCTGGGGCTTGTTGCCGGGAAGCCGGATCTGCCCCATGCCCCAAGAAGAGAAAATTTTGCGACCAAACAAAAACCCAAAGGCCAAAACTTTATAAAAGGGATGTCTACCAAAACCAGACCACCCTGTAAAACCCAAAACCGAACATTTTAATAAAACATCCCAGGGAAACACCCTGCTGCCAGATTGAAAATATCAAATCCAAAGAAAAGTACAGATGGATAATGAAAAAAAACGGTCATTATCCCCACGTAGCGCGTGATTTTTCCCTCGCCATACACATTGACAGGGAATTTGGCCACAGAACAGAAGCCGCCTTAACATGATGACGCCACAAGCACCCATGGAGAAAAAAACTCCCCCGGGGAACACCACATCTGCTCCCGTTTACACCCCCGGGAAATCCGATTGGTTTTAAAAAATTTTGGCACAACCGAATTGACTGGCAGAAACCCTTTAAAGGGGGAAGAAAGTAAAACAGCAGCGGTCAGCCCGGGCCCAAGAATTTGGAAGAAAACACTAGAAGTCGATGCGGGAAGACGAACATGATGAGAATTATCATACATTTCCAAATAGTCCCCCAAAAAACATACAGTAGGGGCCAATGTCCCCAGATCAGATCTGAGGCCTTTTCAAAAGGTTTATATTGACATCCCAAAAATCCCTTTTGACCCGGGCCGGGGTTGTCCATTATGATCCCCCCAGGTCATAAAAACTGTACGAAAGAATTTACGCGTTTAACTCTCACTTTCCCCCCCTCCTCCCCCCCTCTCTCTAAAGTTTGGTTTTTAGTATTTATGTGGTGTGTGGGGTGTGGGGTGTGGCGTGCGTGCGTGCGTGCGTGGGGTGCTTGGGGTGTATGGGGGTTTTTTTTGGGGGGTGTGTGTGTGTGGGGTGTGTGTGTTGTGGGGTGTGTGGGGTGTGGTGTGTGTGTGTTGGTGTGTGGGGATTTTGTGGGGTGTGGTGTGTGTGTGAGCGGAAGTTGGGGATTTAAAAATACCTCAGGAACCACCCCGAAGCCTTTTTTTGAAACCTTCTCAGGGCCCTCTGAACCCCCCATATTCCCATCAACCCTGAAAATTAAAAAGATACCCGGGGATATTTAAAAGGGGACCCCATCACAACATGAAGGGAAGTTTTCAATCCACCATGATACGCACTTAAACCCTTTTCCAAAGAACCCCGGGTGATTTAAAAAGGGAGGCAGATTTTTTTTTTGATCGGGACCAGTATGGGGTTACGGTTCGAAAAAAGGGGAAACCCCATCAAAGAAAAAGGGGGAAACAAAGGAAAGAACAATTTAGGGAAAATTTGAATGGAAAACCCTTTGAAAAACGAAAGCTTTTTTTTCAAACTTAAAATCTTCTTCAAAGGCAAGCAAAACCCAATTGATATTTCCCAAAGGGAAAAACTAGTAATTTTAATAAAAACACCAGGGGGTGGGGGGCAATGTTTTTACCATACCAGCAACAAATTTTTGACAGCCACTTTCATTCATTTTAACCCAAAATTTTGTACGGCTGTGGAACTCCCTTGCCAGGTTTCCTCAAGAATTTCCAAAAAATGCAGTCTCATTTAAAAAACAAATTTTATTTCACAGTTTTTAGAAACTCAGATTGGAAAGATTTTCTATTTTAACTTCCCCCGATATTTTTTGGGTTAAACCGGGGGCCCGAAATTTTGGGCCCTTGCTTTTTAACTTCAAAAAACGAGTGCGACCCCTTTTTTTTCCAAATTTTGGGAAAAGGGGCCAACAACCCCGAGTCGCACAAATTTTAAAAATTTTTTTTTTTTACTTTTTAAAAATGCCCTGCTGGTGCCTCTCGTTTGGGGGGAAGAGTATTTTTGGAAGAAAAAAGAAGAAGAAGAGTCCCACCACCATTGAGGGGAAGAGAAAACCCAAAAAAAAAACGAAAAGAATTTTTTGCTATAAAAACGGAAAAGCTTTCCTTTGCCCAAAATTTCGCGAAAACAAAAACCCCGCACATCAAAAAATGAAAAATCCGCGCCCGGGGAAATCCCGGTGGAAACCATGGGAAACAATGTTTATTCTCCTCCTAGGGTGGCATATGCCCCCTAGGAACCCGCCCTCAAGCTCGTTTAACACATGCTTCATCCCAGGGAGAACGGGGTCAGGCCGGTTAACGTCTCCCTGCCCTGCTGCACGTGCGGGGGTCCGGGGTGTTTTTTTATTTTTCAACACGTTCCCCCTACAAGACTGGCAAAATTTTACCGGGTCCTCCGGGCAGCATGGGGTTTTGGGGTGTCCGCTTGACAAACCAAAACACACACTCGCCGTCACCAGAAGCAGCCGTACAAGAAAACCGAGGACCGAAATCGTCTGACTCACACATTTTCAAAATCAGCATCCGTGGATCGCTGCACGGGCACTTTCCTAAAGAATTTTTTTCCTATCCTTGTCCCCAACGTCCCTTTTCACAGACCTAAACTGTTAGGGGAGCGACATAACTTTTTACCAAAGTTGGTACTGAAACCACCAACAGAAAACTCGGGTCGGGTGACTCATGCCCCCGTCAGGCGCTGAAAATACATGTCACAGTTCCCCGAGCCAACCTGTCGCGCTGGCCATGCACTTTGGGGGAACTCAGACGGTGCTTCGTCCCGTCCTGCCCCGTGTCCCAAACCGGGGCGGTTTTAGTCAAAAAAGGGGCCCTGTGAAATTGACGTTTTCCGACGTGTTCAGGAAAAAAAGACACATCCCGGGCGACCGCGTCAAAGTCACACTCATGCTTTGGGACTTGCCTTTTCTGCTCTGCGTTTGACCCCCTTTCCCGGGCTCGCGAATCTGACGGGGGTTTTTCCCTTTTGTAAAACTGCACCCGTGTTTGGGGATTTAGGACGGGGTCCGCCATTTTTGTTTTACAGTGGCGGGCTGGGCAGGGGTTTAGGCGTAACACAACCACCGTGCGTCGGCCCCTTTTTCCCCCCACTTTTTCCCAAATTCCCCCGTGTTGTCCGTCAGCAGGGGGGTTAAAGGGGGTCTCACAGTCGCGGAAGTCCATAAATGGGATTTTTACAATTGGGAAAATTAAATAAATTTACCACAGCCTTAAAGGTGGCCCTGGGGCCCTTTTGCTTTACGTCACGGAGAGCCGAAGAGAGAGAGAGAGAGAGAAAGAGGAGAGGAGAGAGAGAGAAGAGAGAGAGAGAGAGATTTTAGTTGAAATTTTGGGGAAGATTTAAAATTGATGTGTGCGTGCGTGCTGCGGGCGTGTATGTGTGGTTTGTGTGTGTTGGGGTTTTGTGGGGTGTGTGTGTGTGGTGTGTGTGTGTGTGTGTGTGTGGTGTGTTTTGCGCGCGCGGGTTTCGGCGTGTGTTGTGTGGGTGTGTGTGTGTGTGTGAGTGTTTTGTGTTGGGGGGGGGGTTTCTTTTTGGCAAAATGTGTTTGCATTAAAGTTAAGTCGCATCGTTAAACAATACGGGTTTCACCATGTAAAATGTTTTTAAAAACCCCATCAAAAGTCAATTTTTTCCAAGGCATATAAAGTGGGAGGGGGTACATCATCCTTGTAGCACCTGTGTCATTTCTTTTAAAGGGGTTTTAAACCCTTTTATCTTTTTGTGGCTACCACTTGGGTTGGGATTTTGCTTGTCGGCAGATTTGCAGTCTTCATGTGGGTACTTTCAAAAGGGGTTTGTTGCCCTTTCGTCAGATTACCGTCTGGAAAAAACACTATCATCACTTCAACATTTCTTACTAGCCGAAGCGTTGGCATCGGGTTTTTGGGTGGGATGTGTACACTTTTTTACAACAGCTGTTTTTCAAAACAGAGCTGACAAAAAACATAAACCTTTTTAAAATTTCAGGATTTTTAAGGGAAACCCCCGAGCCTGCTCCCATAACGAAACAAAAGCAAAAAAGATTCCCCCCCCCCCCCCCCCTTTCGTATCTTCAGTAAGGTTGCTAGAAGAAAGCTTTACTTTCACGCAAATCTGGAACCAAAACCCTCAACACAGATGCCCCATACAAAAACCTTCCCGCAAAAAGTTAACTGGACATCAAATTTAACATAGCAAGATCGTTGGGGTTTATAAAAAAAGTTACGGGGATGTAAACATGGCTGCAAAAAAAACAAGGAACAAGTCGAGTGTGGTGTGTGTTGTGTGGGGTGTGTGTGTGTGTGTGTGGTTTTGTGTGTGTGTTTGGTTTTGTGGTGTGTGGTGTGGGTGGTGCATGCGTGCCCTGCTGCAAATTTTATGTGTGTGTGGGGTGTGTGTGTGTGTGGGGTTGTGGGTGGTGTGTGGTTTGTGTGTGGGGTGGGGTTTTTGTGTGGGGTGTGCGTGTGGTGGGGTGTTGGTGGTGGGGGGTGTGCGCGTGCGGGTTTGCGTACGTGGTGCGGCGTTGTGGTGAGGTTGTGTTTTGTTTTTGGGGGTGGTGTGGTGGGTGTGGTGGTGGTTGTGGTTTCCCTTTTGTCTGTGTGTATGTGTAAATTGTGGCCCCGCGGGGTTTTTCTTTTTGGGGGTTTTTTAAAACTCCTTTTTAAACCCAAAACCTTTATGGTCCCCATCGGGAAAAGTTTTGTAAATTTTCCCAATTTGTTCCAAAATTGCCTCGCTTGCGATGGGGCATGATTTATTACTTAAAGGGGCTAAAAAGCCGTCTTAAAGGGGGCCCAAAAAAAATGTTTTGAACTTTTTCTTTGGGAAATTTACCTGACTTTCAAAGAAACCCTAAAAATCGATAGATTCATTTTTCTTTTCCTTGTTTTGTTTTTTTTCTTCGTTTCTTTTTCTTTTTTTTTTTTTGGAAAAAGGGGAGAGGGGAGAGAGAGAGAGAGAGAGGGAGAGAGAGAGGGGAGGAAGAGAGAGAAGGAAGAAAAGAGAGAGAGAGAGAGTCACGACCATTAACCCCAAAAAAAACGGGTTTAAAATACACCATATAACAACTAATTCCAAAAAAAATTTTTCTTTCCCGGGGTTTTGATAAACCCCGAGTCCCCTTCAATTCACTTGTTTTATTTTGTAGAAAACCCAAAAAAAATACTGGGCCCAAAGGTTTGGGGTTTAACTGCACAAGAAAAAATTGTTGGTAAAAAAAAGACTGTTGAACAACACAAAAAGTTTTAACTTTGAAAAACAAATTGGGGGGGAAGGGCAAAAAAAAGGGCTTTTTTTTGAAATGTTTTTGAAAAAAATTCTTTCACCTATTTTACTAAAAAAGGGTTTTAAAAGTGTTTTTCTTTTAAAAAAATTTAAAATTTTGGATTTTTTTAAAATTCTTATAACTTTTGTTTCTAAAAAAAATAAAGAAAATTTCATTCTTTTATCAGATTTTCTAAATTTTTTTAAATTTTGTAATGTTTGGGCCTACTTATTCACGAAAGGAATTTTTAATTGAATGGGCCCCGAGGTTTTACAATTTTTTTTTATTTTTTTTGTGTATGTGATCCTTCTCAGTTTGGGGGTAGGATCGGGGCTTTTGGGCGGGGAAAAAACCATGCAAACCCAGTGCAAGGGAAAAACAAAAATTTTATTTTTTGTCTCAATTTTTTGTTTCTTGATCCTTAAAAATCCTATTGTGATGCAATACTCTGTGCTTTTCCGCAAACTGAATGTGGTTTAGGACATTGGGACGCCTTTTTTTTTCCTTGTGGGTCTATTCCATTGTGTTGTAAGTTTAAAGTCCTTAAATCATTACCTAAAAGTAATATCCACTCTCGGTTTTCGATTTTGCTTACATTTTTGAAATTTCCCGGGGTGGGGGTGGGCGTGTAAGTTTGGGGCCCACCTGAAAATTTAGTGTAAAGCTAATTTTTATGCGCGCGCGCAACCCCACACACACACACAAACAAAACACACACACACACACCACACACACACAAAACACACACACACACACAACACCACACCCCACACACACAAAAACAGCACAGCGCATACACGCGCCCGAGCCCACATCCGCACACGCACCAAAACACACACACACACACACACACACAAACACACACAAACACACCCACACACAACACACACACCACACACACACACACACACACACGCTCTTTTCCTTTTTTTTTTTTTTTTTTGCTGTTTTTTTTATTTGGGGGGGGGGGGGAAAGGGGGGGGGGGGGGGGGGGGGGGGGGGCTGCTTTTAGTTTGGCCCAACTGCAAGGGGAAAAAAATCAAGATTCCCGGGGGGCCCAAAGGAAAAATTTTGGGGAAAAAACCCTTTTTTTTTGTTTTTAATAAAAAAGGAAATTTCAAGTGTTGGGAGGTGGGAAAAGGGCCCGGGGGACTGCAGGGTTGAAAAACCCTTTCCCCGGTTTCAAAGAAAGGGCCCGCGCTGCCCCCCTCTCTCTCCCCTCCCTTTTTTTTGCTTTAATGTGATCTTTCAGAAACCCTATTTTTTGACGCACACTTTTTGCACAAAATTTTTGTATTGGTCGTCCTTTGAAAAACATTTAGCTTTAAAATTTTTTTAAAGGGAAAACCCCGGAAAAAACCTTTTGGTTGATCTTTTTGCCCGAGACATCCCGGTGTATAAAAAAGGGTTTTTTCAGTATGCTTTCTTCACCCAACGCATTGAATGAAAACCCCTTGAAAGGGGGTTTGGGGTGTCAAATTTGTGGTCTTTGGGTTTCCCCCAAAGGTGGAAACCCAAACCCAAAACCCAAATTTTTTTTTGTGTGTGTACTCCCGTGCAACTTTAAACCAAAGCCTTGGAAAAATAAATTTTGGGGTTTGGTACAATGAACGTTCAAAATGTACCCCAGGATTTTTTTTTTTTTTGTTTTATATTAAACATTGTATTTGGTCTCATTTATTTACTTCCCGACGCTTTTCAAAAGCAAAAATTTTTGGGTAAACAGTGTCTGCTCCAATTATTCATAAAATATTGTAAAACCCGGTGTTCATTTTTTTTACGCTTTTGGGTAAACTTTAGTCACCGGAAAAAAAGGGGAGGTAAATGGTTTTTTGGGAAGTTTTTGTTTCCTATCCATTCGGCGTTTGATACCACTTTAGCAGCTCTCGGGGGTTTTCTTGCTTTTTGAAAAGGGGGGGGGGGGGGGGGGGAGGGGGGGGGCCAAAAGCTCCAGGGCAGCACACACATGCACGCACCACACACACACACACACACATACACATGCCACACACACACATACACACACACACACACACCCCCCACACAAAACACACACACACACACACACACCCACACAAAAACACCACAAACACACACACACCACACCACGCACACAAGCCCCGGGACACCCACACACACAAAACACCCCCCACACCCACACACCCAACACAAACACACACCCACACACACACACACACACACACACTCACAAAGCACAGGCGCCAGCCCCGGGGGCACCCCACACACACACACACACACACACCCCACACACACACACACACAACCCCCCCCACACACACACACCCACAACCCCCACACACACACACAACACCCCCAACACACCACAACACCAAAACACCCCACACACACACACACCAAAACCCCCACACACACACACCACACAACCCCACACACACACACAACATTCACACACTTGGGGGGGCCCCCACAAACACACCACAACACCCACCACACACACACCACACACACACACACACACCCACAAAACGATACACGCGCGCCGCCCGGGGGCGCACATTGTGCCACGTGCCCCCGCAGGCAAGTGTTAGTGTTTTAAATTTTTTGTTTTTCATCGGGTTTCTGTTGTTGTTTTAAAAAAAACCTTTTTCGCAAAAGAAAAGCTTTCCCACCAAAATGGGTGTTTATAATTTAAAATTTATGTCCTTAAATCATTACAGACAATTCCCCTCCTTCTCTCTCCCCTTTTCCGTCTCTCTCTCCTCTCCCCTCCAAATCTCTCCCCTCCCCCTCTCTCTCTCCCCTCTCCTCTCTTTTCCCCTCCTCCCCTCTTAGTAACATTTTAAAATAAAAGGTTTTTGGGGGTGATAATTTTAAAAACAGACTGCAAGAATGGATTTTAGATAAAAAAATTTTCGGGGGATTTCAAGCTGGGGGTTTTTAAAAAGGATTATTCGACTGTTGACCACATGTTCACCTTGTTGGCTTTAGTTCAAAAGCAGTTCTCTTTTAATCGAAAATTTGAAAAAGCTTTCGATTCCATTAATAGAAATCTCCTTTGGCCAATTATGAGTAAAAACGGTATTAAGGGTAAACTTTACAGATGTATTAGAAGTGTGTACAATGAGGTGAAAGCTAAAGTTCGTTGCGGAGCTAAATTCACAGATTATATCAATGTTTCAGCCGGGTTAAACAGAGCGATGCCTGTAGTCCAGTTTTATTTTCACTGTTCATCAACGAGCTAGCAATTGAGGTAATTAAATAACGGGAGACACGGGGGGTTGTTGACTTCTGATGCGCTCGAATTGTTTATTCTGTTACTGGCTGATGACGTGATTTTGATATCAGAGACAATCGTTGGTTTACAGACACAACTGAATAGCTTACACCGCTCAGCTGCATCTCTCCAGCTGAAAGTTAATTTATCTAAAAGTAAAAACTATTGTGTTTCGTAAGGGTGGTTATTTGAGTGCAAGAGAACGATGGGTATAAAATAATGCTCCCATGCCTGTTGTGAATGCCTATAGATATTTGGGTATACTTTCTCTACTCGTCTGAGTTTTTGTTAGTGCTTGCAAGAATCTTGCTAGCAAGGCCAAAAATGTTTCGTTTTGTATTATGAAAAAGTTACATGTTTTCAACAATACGTCCTTTCATGTGTTCTGCAAGCTGTTCGATAGTCAAGTGCAGCCAATTGCACAGTACGGATCGGAATTATGGGGATTAGATAACGCTGCAATCCATTGTGAATCTGTGCATCTTTTCGCGTTAAAAAAAATTCTAGGTGTAGATAGACGGACGCCTAATGATCTTGTGTATGGTGAGAGACGAATAAGTTTCCTATTTATATTGTTTCTGCCGTTAAATGTATCCGATACTGGCTTAATTTTCACCATATGGAAGAGAACAGAATACCTCGTAAAGCTCATAATATGCTTTATGATCTTGATTCTAGAGGAAAAAAACAAATGGGCTAGTAAAGTTCGTATGTGTCTTTTTGAATACGGTTTTGGTTTTGTATGGCTTAATCAGGGTGTTGGAAATGTTAAACAGTTTATAAGTTGCTTTCGTCAACGACTAGTTGATGCCCTTGGCAAAATGGTTACATCATGTGCATAATAGTAAAAGGTTTGATTTTTACAGACAGTTTGGTAATTCTCATGATCTGAAACCTTATATAACTTTAGAAATGGATAGACACTTTAAATACATAATGGAAAATTTAGACTTGAATATCGGATTTAGCAGTACATAAATTTAGATACAAAACCAATGTTGATGACAATGATATGCTTTGTCCTCTCTGTAAAGTGTCACAAGAAAATGAGATGCATTTTGTTCTTTGTTGTCCAGCCCTCATGGACATTAGAAATGAACTGATAAGCCGAAATTCTACAGACAGCCTTCCCTATTTAGATTGACCTTATTGATGTTGTCAGCTTCAACAATAGATGTTAAACATTTTTCGTTATTTTTGTATAAGGCATTTAAAATTAGAGAAATGGCTACCTCTTAGAAGTTACAAATGATTTGTCTTAATTTGGTATACTTTGTTGCATGTCGCATACATTTGTTTCCAATGTACTATTTCCATACCCCTTCATAAGGGGCCTAGGCCTATGTGAATAAATCATCCGAATCTCTCTCTCTCTCTCTCTCTCTCTCTCTCTCTCTCTCTCTCTACTCTCTCTCTCTCTCTCTCTCTCCTCTCTCTCTCTCTCTCTCTCTCTCTCTCCTCTCTCTCTCTCCTCTTTCTCTCTCTCTCTCACTCACACAACACACACACACACACACACACACACACACACACACACACACAACACCACACACACACACCACACACACACACACACACACAAAATAATACATCAAAAAGACGAAAATACTAATATTTTCCAAAACAGAACCCAAAAGTCGTTTATTTTTTTAAAAGTGGTACAAATTTCATTGAAACAGCAGAACAATACAAATATCTTGGAATAATATTTCATAAATCAGGAAAACTTGACATCGCAGCGGAACATCTAAGTAACCAAGGTAATAAAGCAACATATTCCTTAAAAAGAGCGTTTAAAAATCAAAATATTAATTTTAAACTTGTTCTAAAGTTGTTTGATAGTCTTATTTCACCAAATTAATGTATGGCGCGGATGTATGGCTACCTTTTGCTTAAAATTAAATGATACTTTCAATTTAGATAATCTGTTTAATCATTGCCTTTCAAATAGTTTACCACATGAACAACTCAACACAAGTTCTTCAAGCAAATGGTAGGTGTACACAAAAAAGCTATAAACTTAGCTGTAATTGGAGAACTCGGAAGTTTTCCAATTAGCTTAACAATAATTCATCAATAATAAAGTTTTTGGCATCATATTTTAGAATCAGAAGACAACTCGCTTATTAAAATCATATACACTAACATGTTAAACAACGAAGATCAGCAATCACCTTGGTTTAGATTTGTCAAACAAATTCTCAGCCTAATGGATTGAAGCATGTTTGGAATAACCAGCATACTTTTAATATTAACAAGTTGTGTTATGTGGTCAAGAACAAACTAAAGATGAATATGTATTATTTTGGAAAAGAAAAAAATCAGAAACAGAATCAAAACTAAAATTTTATGACAATATTACTATAGATTACAGAATGAACCATATTTAGCAAACTCTTTCATAAGCTTCAATCAAAAACAAGGACTATGTAAATAAGGATATTCTTGTCACGATCTTAAGATAGAAAAAGGTAGATATACTAAGACACCAAGAGAAAGAAGACTGTGTTTGGAATGTAATGAAGTAGAAGACGAAATTCATTTCTTAGATAAATGTACTAGACATAACGATATAAGGCGGCAGTTTTTAGAACACATCAAAGACAAATATAATATACAAAATGCGCTGCCATCTATCTTAATATCAAATGACATGCTTATCAGCGAGATCTCAAAATATGTGCATGCTATTCAAAGTGTCGATAAGGTAAAATGTATGACAGGACAACTTGATATAACATGATGATAGTTGGATACAACAACAAGCATAAATGTGTATTTCGTCATTTGGTATTCGTTTATCTTTTCTCTATTTATTGTGTCATATAAACCTGTCACGGTTTTCAAAGGCATTAAACTATTGAATCTTGAATCTTGAATCTTGAATCACACAACACACACACACACACACACACACACACACACACCACACACACACACACACACACACACACCCACACCACACACACACACATACAGATATGCGCACAGCCGCGCGCGCGCACAGCGCACGCACACACACACACACACACACACACACCACAGACACACACACACACACACACACACACACACAACACACACACACACACACACACACACACATAAGCGCACGCCGTCGCGCGCACGCGCACGCACACACACACACAACACACACCCCACACACACACACACACACACACCACACACACACACACACACACACACACAACACACACAACACAACACAACACAACACACATACACATACACACCAGTCTGTACATGCACCGTATATGTAAAAATGAAAGATGTATCTTTCCTATGCGGATACAAGTTAACTGTTGTTTAGTATATATTTCTTCGAAATTTTACACATTTCGTTCACCAGATTGGTCTTTGATTGCATATAATTTCATCTTCATATATTTGTTGCATATATTTGTCTTCATATAGATTTTTTTTAATATAGCAATTTATTTTCCTTCGTGTTTAAAAATGTGTCTTGTTTGCATATTTTTGGTTGATATGAGAAAAAAGGGCACTCGGGGATATTGTTGCTCTCTCGAAAAAGAAAGGTTTCACTGATTATGTGTTAATACGAACGTGATAAGAATGAGTAACTTAAACATATCAATCATTAAACTGCCAGGGGTTAGGAAACTTTCAAAAAAGAACAGACGTGTTCAGTTTCTTAGGCAAAAACAACATTCAGTTTACTTTCTACAGGATACACATTTCACAAAAATATTGAAAAACAAGAAAAAAGGGCAGAAGGGGGCTATGAATGTGTTTTTTTCATCTTACAATTCAAGATAAAGGGGGTGTTGCTATTTGCAAATAATAAATTTTGATTTCAAAATAAGAAAAGGGGCACGGATAGACAAGAAACTTATTATACTTATTCTGAACACTTTTAGACACTGAAATTGTGTGGAAAATGTTTAGGACCAAACTGCGACAGTCCCACTATTTTTGAAGAAATTCAAACAAAAAATAAAGGGAGATTGGTATCTCGAACATCGTAATTGGTGGGATTGGAATCTAGTGTTTAAATCTAGCCGGACTATTACAATTATAAATCTGAAATTTAATGCAAAAGCCAGAGAAATGGAATAAAAAATGATTATGAATTAAATTGGTCGATATCTGGAGAAAATTAAATCCTAAAATTCTAAGATTACTTGGAGAAGACCCAACCCCATACAGCAAAGTCGATTGGATTTTTTTTTCTAATATCTGATACACTTACTGGTAATATTAGAGATGAAAGAAATTTTTTGGGGGTTACAGAAGTGACCACTCGTTGATCAAATTAAACTAGCACTAAAATAACCGAACAGAAAAGAAAAACATTTTGGAAATCTAACGCCTCGCTACTAAGGATGCCATTTTACGTAGATTTAGTGAACCAAACAAATAAATGATGTAAAGGAACAATAGCTACATCACCGTATGATAGACAGAACTTGAGCAAGATACCCAACAATGAAATACAATTTATGATAAGTGATAGTTTTTTTAGAAGTTCTGATCATGGAAATAAGATAAAAAACGATTACGTTTAGTATCAATAAAAAAGAGAACAAATGAACGCCGAAAACTGCTTAGAAAAGGAAAAAAGATCGGGAAAAGAGAAATACCCACGCATATTAATGCTATTAATTTACAAAAAAAGAAAGATGAGCTTGCTCAGTTACTTAAAACAAAAGTAGATGGGATCATTCTTAGATCCAGAGCAAGATGGGTTTCACAGGGTGAAAAAAAAAAACCTAAGTATTTTTGTAACCTGGAAAAAAGACGTTTTGTTAGCAAACAGATGTTGAAATTAGTTACAGATCAGGAAATGTTTTGCTAGAAACAGATAAAAATGTTAGAAGAGACCAGGTCATACTACGAGCATTTGTACAAGGAAAGAGAAGTAAAAGAATTGAAATTAGCATATATTCCAAATCTGCCACAACTAAATGAAGACGAAGCAGAACGTTTAAAAAGGCATGATTACCATCCAAGAAGCATCAAAAGCCCTGAAAAATATGCAGAATGATAGAAGTCCTGGTACAGATGGATGACTGTTAATTTCTTAAGTTCTTTGGAAACAAACGGAGGTTTGTAATTAAGATCATTTAATGAAGGCTTTATAAATAAAGGATGTCGGTGTCTCAAAGAGAAGGATTAATAACGTTCTACCAAAAGCCGATAAACCAAGAGAGTTTTTAAAAACTGGAGACCAATTTCATTGTTAAATGTTTCGTAAAAGATAGGGCCACCTGTATAGCAAAATAGAATCAAGGCTGTTTTACAAAAATTTAAATTTAAATGAAGACCAGACGGTTTTGTTCCAGGACGATAACATAGGAAAAAAAATATAAGAACCTATATGACAATGTTTATCTGGAACAAAATTCTTTTCCCTTTGGTTTACTGGTATCAATTGACTATGAGAAGGCGTTTGATTGGGTAAATTGGACATATATGAATAAGATACTTAAAGCTTTGGTTTGGGGAAGGTAATGCGCTGGGTTTCAAACATTTTAAAAAAACATAAGATCCATGTAGTTGTGAATGGGAAAGTATCTAAGAGTTTTGAAATAGAAAGAGGTTGTCGTCAGGGTGATCCTATTTCGCCATATCTATTTGTTTTGTGTGCAGAAATTTTAGAAAGTAAAATCAGGGAAGACGAGAGAAAAAAAGGCATTGAAATACCAATACGATGTTTAAAATCAGCCAATTTGCAGATGATACAGTGTTAACATTAGAAGGGGATAGGGTTTCGTAAAAAAAACTGTTTTAAAACTCTTAAAGAGTTTGAAGAAATTTCAGGACTAAAACTCAATATGAAAAAACGTAACATGTATGGTTAGGAAAACTAAAAAACCCCAAAATGCGAGTATCTTTCCGAAAAGAAAATGAAAGGGAATCCACCAAATTAGGATACTCGGTATTGGTTCACAGGAGAGTTATCAAAAATGACAGAAATCAACACAGCAGATACATTTATTGAAGTCAAACAATTGTTTAAAGTTTGGTCAAAACGTATATGTACACCCCTAGGCAGGATTGCAGTACTGAAGTCCATGATTCCTTCAAAGCTCATATACCTATGGTTTTCTTGCCTAATCCTCCAGATGATGTAATAAATCAGCTTCAGAAAACATGTTTTGAATTTATATGGAATAACAAAAACCCGGGCAAGATCAAAAGGAATACGCAGTACTTCCTGTTGAAAAATGGAGGTATATGCGTTCCACATTTAAGCAAAAATATACAAGCTTTAAAACTGACCTGGTTAAAAAAAATATACACGACAAATTCAAAATGGAAAACAATATTTAAGTGCTACGTTCCCAGAAAGAGATTCATTTTACGCTACGGACCTAGAACATTCCTCAGCAAAAAAATTAATAAATTTTGGAAGACTTTCACTTCGTATGTTGATTTTGCGGATCAGGTATTTTTAAACAAATTTGAATGAGGTTTTTAAACAGAGCCTTATTCTGTAATGATAAGTTAAGAGTTTGTAAAGACGTCATTAACTTTAAAAACTGATAGCAAAACAGATACTCCTAGTTAAAGATGTTGTAAATCAGATGGGAAATGTTCTCGATTATAAAACTTTTTTTCTGAAAAATATGATATCACTGTAAATTATCTCGAATTCATGGGCTGTATAACTCAATAAAAAGGTATTTAAAAGTACAAATATTAAAATAACGAACAAAGCTGTAATCTAAGAACGAAACATTACAAATAAAATCAAGCTTTAGAAAGGGATCGAAACCTTTTACAGCACTCTCATTGAAAAAAATAACATATTTGTTTTAGCTCCTTTGCAAAATGGAACATAAATTAAAATTTTGCTAGACTTCGAAACAAAAATGAAACAAGTGAAACAAATTAAAGAAATTAAATTAAAATGGTTCCAAATAAGAATTTGTCACAATATTTTGGTTACAAACTGTTCTTAAAGAAGATGGGAATTCTTTACCACTGATCTGTGTACATTTTTTTGAATCCGAAACCGATTTAGTTCAACATACTTGTGGCAGTGCCATTTGCGAAGCATTTCTGGGGGAACTAGAAAAAACATAAAAGAAAGATTGTGAACATTGCAGCAGAATAGAGTTTAATGTGGAGCTGGTTCTATTCGGAAATGATAGCATACAAAAACTGATGAAGTTTTTGAACACATTATTCTATGGGGTAAACATTATATAAAAAGATGCAGAATAAATAAATAAAACCTACTGTCAATCATTTCTTGAGAGAAATTTAAAAATATACACAGGGTTGAAAAATATTGCATTTTTCAGAAATGAAATACATGAATTTGATACAAAATGGCACCTTACGAAAAAACTAATTGTTAGGTCTTTTGGAGGGAAAAAGAACAAGAACAAGCAAAAAGTAATTTGGGGGGGATAAGTTCTAATGAAATTTATGAAAATACGTGTATACATGTGAAAACATTTTGAATAACCACTTTACCCCTATTTTGACAGGTATACTGGCCGTATTCATCCTCGGTGCCTCATGATGAGATAGAGTTAAAGTTGTAAAGTTTGTGACCTTTTTCCCTTTCTTTATTCTTCGTTGATTATTGAATGGGGCTATTTTATTTTTTTTTTGTTTTTTCATGTGATTATACTTTTTTCCCTTTTAACCCCTATCCCCTCCCTTATTTAGTGTACCCATTTGTATGATGTTTATTGTTTTGTTTATGTCGATTATCCCTTTTGTTATTAATTTGGAAATCATTTAAAAAAAAAAAAAAAGATGTGAGCCGTTTAAATAAACTTTGCTTGCTTCATCTCAATCTTCCCTGGATGAAATTTAAAAATATTCCTCACTAATTTTGTGATATTGGATTTGGGACTGACTCAGAGTCCGAGTTGTACGTCCTGTAACGAGATTTCATATTTGTAGTTTTGTATTTGATGTTACTTGATTTGTTTTTAAATTTTTGCTGCGTTCTTTTTTTTGCGTATGTCTAAGACCACATTAATAATAGACATTAAATTGAAGACTTTCGCGATCACACACACACCACACACACCACACACACCCCACACACACACACACACACACCACACACACACACACACACAACCCCACACGCACGCACGCACGCACGCACCACGCACGCACGCACGCACGCACGCACGCGCAAGCGCGCGTTTCGTGCGCGCTCGCAGTCCACACACACACACACACACATACCGCGCACACACATACGCGCGCACACACACGCTCAACACACCACACAACCCCACCCCACACACACACACACACACGTGCGCACGCACATACACGCACACACCCCACCCCCACACACACCCACTCACCCCCACCCACCCGCACAGACACAGACACAGACACACACACCACACACACACACACAGACACACACACACACTCACACACACACACACACCACACACACACACACACACACACCACACACACAACACACACACACACACACACACACACGGCGCATGCACGTACACGCACCCCCACACACCCCACCATCCCCCCCACACACAACAACCGCACACGCACATACACACACACATCATGCTCTGTAATTTTGTTCACATTTTCCTGAAAACACTCACACACACACACACACACACACACACAAAACACACCACACACACACACACACACCACACACACACACACCACACACACACACATTTGTACAAAATGGTGATTCCACCAATCCGTCCAACTATAGACCTATTTCAATATTACCCCTTTTGTCAAAACCACTTGAAGACATATTCATAGACAATTATATTCTCACTTAAGCATTATGATTTGATTCAGGAAATCAGTCACTTTAAAGAAATCACTCCTGCCATACGTCCCCTATACAGCCTACTGATTATTGCCTATCAAATATAAATAATAACGTATTTACTGGAATTCTTTTTGTCGACTTTGCTAAAGCCTTTGATGTTATAAACCATTCCCTTCTCAAAAAAAAAACCTTGCACACTATAAGCTATCAAACCAGGCCATTGACTTCATTAGATCTTTTCTTACTGATCGTCAACAACTAGTTGAAATTTGTAGCAGACGGTCAGAATTACTCAATTTGGAATTTGGTGTCCCACAGGGATCAGTATTAGGACCTCTCCTATTCTCTATTTACATAAATGATTTGCCTTTATACATAGACTGTGATTGTGAAATGTTTGCTGATGACACTTCATTACAGTTTAGCAGTGATAATCCTATGATTCTAGTAAATAACCTTCAGAACAACATCGACAGATTGATTAAATGGACAGAAATGAACCACATGTACTGAATGCAAATAAAACGAAATGTATTATGTGACTACACGGCAAAAAAGGCAGAAAATGAGGTCCCCGTTCACAGCGCTATATGTCAATGACCAAAGGATTGAGGAGGTAACATCTCATAAAGTACTAGGGCTATCATCGATAATGATTTAACGTGGTACGACCACATTACTGACCTTGGAAAATGTCTTTCTAAAAGGATTATCAATTATCAAAAATAAAACATTTTCTGAATCTCCAGTCGAGGAAATTATTTTTTCATGCACAATTTTATCTCTCATTGATTATGCTCTACGTTATGGGATAATTCTAGTGAAACAAATTTGAAACAAATCAATCGTTTACATAAGAGAGCTATAAAGTTGGTGCAATTAAAATCTAATTCCTTGACAGGTGATGACCATAAAAAGTTAGATATTCTTCCATTCAAAGACAGGCTCTTCTTCAATAAATGCTTATGCATGTATAAAGTAGTTAAGGGAATAGCTCCAAAGAAAATTATCCGAAATTTTGAAAATAATGAAAATAGACATGTCCACAAACTTTCGTTTCCTAGACCCCGTAACAATCTTTACAAATCTAGCTTCATATATTCTGGAGGAACGGCATGGAACAATTTATCTTCTACTTTAATAACATGTCCTTCTAAACTACTGTTTAAAAAAGCACTGAAAAAATATTTGATGGACAAATTTAAAGTAATTTATGATTATCTATTTTGCGCAGACCCCCCCCCCCCCTCTCTCTCTCTCTCTCTCTCTCTCTCTCTCTCTCCTCTCTCTCTCTTCTCTCTCTCCTCTTCTCTCTCTCTCTCTTCTCTCTCTCTCCTCTCGACTGTCTGTCTGTCTGTCTGTTGGATTCTTTGTCAATGCTATTGTCTCTCTGCTATCTGTCAGCCCCCCCCCTCTCTCCCTCTCTCTCTCTCTCTCTCTCCTCTCTCCTCTCTCTCCTCTCTCTCTCTCCTCTCTCTCTCTCTCTGACTGTCTGTCTGTCTGTCTGTCTATTGGATTCTTTGTCAATGCTGTCTCTTTGCTATCTGTCAGCCGCCCCCCCCCCCCCTCTCTCTCTCTCTCCTCTCTTCTCTCTCTCTCTCTCTTCTCCTTCTCTCATCTCTCTCTCTCTCTCTCTCTCTCCTCTCTCTCTCAAATGTCTTTATTGCCATGTTTTGACATGTTGTCCATTGTCCGTCACAATATTGATTAATGGTTGTTAATTGTTTCATTGTTTTCATTACATTGTATATTTCTGATTTATACGTATGTAATTGTTTCGAGTTTCTGGTTTTTCACTATTGTGATTGACATTTATGCTTTTTTGTGAGGGCAGGATGAAAAAAAGCTGCAAATCTTATTCTTTTAACCCTCAATAAAGATAATTTTGACTTGACTTGACTTGACTCGACACACACAGAGTTAAATATTACTTTAAGATTATTTGAAGGTATGTTGTAGGGATGCTTAAGAGGACATGTGTATGCACTTAGATAACCATATTATGCATACACTTGCATAGTCACAGACATTATGCCTCTCTCTTCTCTCTCCTCTCTCTCCTCTCCTCTCTCTCTCTCTCCTCTCTCTCATCTCTCTCTCTCTCTCTCGCTCTTCTCTCCTCTCTCTCTCTTCTCTCTCTCTCTCCCTTCTCCATCCTCTCTCTCTCTCTCTCTCTCTCCTCTCTCCTTCTCCTCTCTCTTCGTCTAATACCACATGTGTGAAAAGACGTAAAACTGAAGCTCTACTACTGCTAGACACATATTTCATTCATCAGATTACAATCTGTGACAAGTCTGTTGAGTTACGCATCATTCTAGTGCGTGAGTTGTTTGATGTAACATCCTATTAAAAGTTTGACCTTTCTTCCCTCACTACCTTACCTGCGGACAGTTAGGAGGAAGTAATTTGAAAGGCAAATAAAGCCATAAATTTCAACTATAACCACGACAGCTTGTTGTTCTTGTGTTTTTTTTCTCTCTTTGGATATATATTTATATATATATATATATAAAATATTATATATATATATATATATATATATATATAATATATATATATACCAGATTAAAATATGATTTAAAATGTAAAAATTAATTTTTCCATTTTAAAATCCTATTTTAAACTGGTATGTCGCTCCCTACATGGTTGAGCACTTTAACGTTTTGAGTGGCTTTTTAACTCTGATTATATAATCTAGTTGCAAAGCGAGACGACTGCAGGCGGAAATCTAAACAAATCTTAAATAAATGTTAGCGAACCGCCCAGAGAACGTGGACAAACGAGTTACAAGACAAAACACGACGCGTTTCGACCTCTTAGGTCTTCATCTGGTGATAATTAAACGAATAAAACAACGAAAATTCACTTAGCTTTGGTCGTTTTAGATTGCTCGGGCTTCAGTGAAAGGAAGAAGGCTTTGGAATGAAAACGGGGCTGTTGGAAGGGAAGTATGGGAGTCAAAGTCGTAATAAATAATAATATTACAAAAGGGAATACTTTTAAAATGGCAAAATATTGGGGGAAAAAAAAAAAAAAAAGAAAAAAAAAAAGGATCAATCTTGGGCCCAAAAAAGTAGGTATGGGAGAAAGGAGAGGGGGTTTGAGGATTTTTAAAGCACCAGGGTTCCGTGGAAAACAGTCCCAGGGGGATGGTAAATGTCAGTGCTAGGGGTAGTATAAAATACAAAATTTTATTTTTTTTTAAACTGAATGATATTGCAAAAAAGATAGGGGAAAACGAAAAAAAAATACAAAATATATTTAAAAAAAATCCTTTTTTTATAATAATCAAATAAAAAATAAAAAAAACCTTTAAAAAAAAAATAAAATAATGAAATAATAAAATAAAAATAATAATAAAAATAAAAATTTTAAAAAATTTAAAAAAAAAATTTAAATCAAAAATAAAATGCATAAAAAGAAAGCTATAAGTTATGTGTGAGTGAATAGTGGGGAAAAGGGGAAGTATGTGGGGTGTGTACTGGGAGGATATTTGGGCTAATTGATTTTTAAATTATTCATTGGTTTACCAAGGGGTTTTGGGATAGCGCCAAAAAGGGATATTACAAAGGGAAACATACACACACACACACACACACACACACACACACAACACACACACAAACAACACACACACACACACACAAAAAAAAAACCACACACACACACACACACACACACACCCCACACACTCAACACACCCCTCACTTTTCACACCCACACACATACACACACACACATAATGAATAGAACTATTTCCTTTATCGTTGGTCGTGAAAAATAGGGGGGGGGGGGATATTTTTAATATATATATATAATTATTTTAAAAAATATATATTTTAAAATAATAAAATATATTTTTAAATATATATTTAATAAAATCCAGCCCACAATAACCCTCCCAGTACACACACACAACTCCCCTTATCCCCACTTTTCACCTCACACAAAACTTATAGCTATCTTATTTAGTTTTTAATTATGATTATTTTTTTTAAAATTTATTATTATTTTTAAATTATTATTATTATTATTATTTTTATTATTTTTTTTTATGTTTTTTTTTTAAATTTATTTGATTATTAAAAAAATGTTTTTTCCCCAAAATTTAATTTCTGTATCATGCTTTCGTTCACTACCCGTTTTTTAGAATATCATTCGTAATACTATTGCTAGTTTTGGGATACAACCCCTACACTGAAAATCAAAAATCCCCTGGGACTGTTTGCCACGGAAACCCTTTTGGCTTAAAAAACCTCTAACCCACTCTCCTTTCTCCCATACACATATTTATTGACAAAAGATTGACCCTTTTTTTTTTTTTTTTTTTTAATTCCCCCAATTTTTGACCTTTAAATATATTCCTATCATTTAATATTATTACACTTTTACGACTTTGCTCACTCACTATTTCCCCTTCCAACGCCTCGTTCTCATTCAACCCTCTTCCTTTTGCGCTGAAGCCGAGAAAATCTAAAGCACCCAAACCCTAAGTGAATTTTCGTTTTTTTTATTTTCCCTTTTAAAATTTATTCCCCCAAGGGAAACCCCTAAGAGGTCAAAAAGGGCGCGTTTTTTTGCCCTTTAACTCTTTTTCCACTTTCCCCTTTTGGGGGGTTCCTAACATTTTTTAAAGTTTTTTTTAGATTTCCGCCTGCATCGCTCGCTTTGCAACTAGACTTTTTTTTTTTCAAACTGACTGTTTACCCTTCTTTTGTTTTGAAATTTCTGTTTACGTCACAGTGGGGTCGATTGTTATCGGTATACGTTCCTTTCGAAAAATTGTATACTTTTAAATCATTGATCCGTATTTCGTTTAACATACTTTTCAAAAGGCGTGGGGGGGTGCGATCGAAATCAGGCACTCCGCCCTTTAAACTCTACTTTTTCCCTCTCAACCACCAAACCGAACCAAAAAACAAAACAAAATTTCCCCGGTCCCCCCAAATTTCCCCTTTCCCCCTTCCCCTGCTATTTTTCACCATCCCATTCTTTTTCCCGGGCCACCTATCACCACCCTTTTTGCCCTAGGATTTTGCAAAGCACATTTTTCAGAAAACGAAATCTGCACCCCCATCAAAATTTTTTTAAAACAATGAAATTCCCCTGCGAATAAACCCCTCGGGGCTTCTCACTTTCTCATCCCCCACCCGTTTCTTCACAAACGGCCTTACCACAAACCCCTACAAGAATTCTTTCCAAAAGCCAGCCGCAAAACTCCATTTTGGCACATATCAAAACCCCAAAATTCCCATCCAGGGAAAACTTTTCTCCCGTCTTTTTTCAACTTTTCAAACAACAAACCACAATCACCCATGCCCATAGCCACTGCTTCTAGACTCAACAAGCTCATCCTACACACAACCACTCATTCACAATCACTGCTCCCAAAGTTTAACAAGACAAGTTTACAAAATTAAAAAACAAACACAAGGCAAACCCAACCGGGTTGAATCCCCCTACACAAAACCACTGACCCCTCTATCACCCATGAGCAACACCGCCACCTTTTTCGCTGCTTTCCTGATAATTGATTTCTAAACCAAGGACAAAAAGGATCAGTCCTGGCAAAAGGTCTGAAAGGTACCCTTTCAGCCTCCCCACCAAAAAATTACCAAAACCACGTTGATGTTGAAAGATTCTTAGAAAATTAAGATGATGGCTGCACTTGAGGGGTTCCCTAACCCCCCAAAAACCAGGAGCTCAAAAATTTTTCCCACCTTTTTCAAAACTCCAGGGTTTTCGCTCAGCCACCTCTTGACAAACCCACTGAAGTTGAACTCTACATCAAAAAGTGTAGAAAAGAAATCCCCTAAAGGGTGAAATCCAAACCTGTCCGAAATTTCCCAAACCTCCCCACGGGATGAACAAAAAGCCCTTGAATCACTGAGACAAAGACAAGACTTTGTCATCAAACCAGCAGACAAGGGTGGTGCAGGTTGGTCTGGGAAAAAACAGCTGTCTTTAAAAAAGAAACACAGAAAAATTAAAGACAAAAATTTTCTAAACCCCAAAACCACAGCATCAACCCCCCCCCCAACACCAGAAACTCAACTAAACCACATTTTAAACAAGAAATCAAACAAAAAACTTACCGAAAAACAGCCAAACTCCTCAAAGGACAGACACCAAACAACCCACCTTCACCTGCTCCCTAAAAAAAACACAAAACCAATACCCCCGGGCCCAGACCCTTTGGGAAACGCAGCAGCTGCCCTCCCGAACACATTTCGCAGTACTTAGACTCTCTCCCCCAAACCCCATATTTCCAAGGCCTCCCCACAAACCTAAAAGACACTACACACACACTTAACATGATTAATTCATACAACAAGACCCACTTTCCAACCCCCGCCTCCCCCTTTTTCCCCTTTACGTCGTCTCTCCTACCCTTCCATCCCTCATGCTGATGGGCTGAAAAGGGCCCCCGCTTTTTTCTGAAAAAACGGGCCCCCTTTAAACCCAAAAACAAACCCCCCACGCTACACTGGGCAACTTGGGAGAATTAGTCCCCACCCTCAAAAACTTTTTAATTTAACCCAAAAAAAACATTTTCAAAATCAGGGGGTTTTCTAAAGGGGAAACCCAAAATGGGACCTCCTAGCCCCCTTCAGGGACACCTGGAAACACCCCCCTTAAATAACCTCTTAACACCAGGCCCACCCAGAGCTCACAAAAGATACATAGATGATGGTTTGGGGGCCCCATCCAAACCAGAACATGACCCCAGAATTTTCCTCAACTTTGGGACAGACCTTTCCATCCATCCTTTCCCGCTTTACCCTACAACCCTTTAAAAGTCCCGTTAATTTTTCCCGGGCTCACAATCTCCCCCAAAAGGGGGACTGCTTCAAACCTCCTTCTACAAACCCCCTGATCACACTCTTTCCTGGGCTTTTTCATCTTCCCCCCACCCGTCCCCCTAAAAATTTGCATTCCTTATTCGAATTCCTTCCCCCTACGCAGCTCGTCTGCAAGAAGATTTTTTCCCATACAACAGCCAAAAATTTTGATTTTTTTTACCAAAAAGGGAAAACCCCAGTCCGTCATCCCTTATGCTCTCAGCCGCCTGCAGCTAAATCCCGGGAAAATCTACTCTGGAAACTTAAAACCCCCCCCAAAAGACAGACAGACCTACTGCCTGCCCTTTCCCCCTTTTCCCTCCTCAAAATTTTGCCCTCTGCAGGATCCTGAATTTTAACTGGCACTTTTAGAAAATCATAAACCTGCCTTTTAGAAAAAAGAAACCAAAAGATCACTTTTTAAAAAAGGGGACAAAAAAACCCCAAAAGACCTACTGGGGCGCCTAAGCGAAAAAAATCTTCACACCTAAAACCACCAGGTACTTTCCCCTGCTCAAAAAACCCCAAATGCAAAATCTGCCCCTCTCAAACCCAAAACCAAAACACCATCCTAAATTTTTTCCCCAAAAGGGTCTTTCAAATATTAAACCCCACTTTCTTCCCCCCAGAGCCACAACATTTTTTATGCCCTTCCCCGGGCAAACCGTGCGGTAAGATCTAAAGTAGGTGGGGGACATCTCGCACACTTTAGACGGGGCTCTCTGAAAACCTGGCCGACATCCGCCACCATCGCCCAAACCCGCCGCTCTAAACTTCAACCAGCCCAACACCAACAACCAGGGCAAAATCTGGGAAATTTGGCAATCTAAGAGTACAACTTTGAACCGGCCCTTTTGCAGGAAAACTCATCCATTGCCAAACTGGGCACCGTGCACCCCTCATGGGTCAACTCCAAAAATATATGTGCCATTCCCTCTCTGCAGCTCCAGCCTGAAATATCCCCCACCTAAAGCACACCTAAACCCCTGTTTTCCTCAGAGGGTAGGTGCAGCTTTTCTTCCCCCCTTCCCCCTTTTTCCCAAAACTCACTGATCTCTCCATTTGCTTTCATCCCAAACGACTTAACCCCCCCCCCCCCCCAACCCCCCCCCCCCCCCCCCTATAATGAGAGTTGGGAAATTTTGGGGGGATGGCCGGGTTTTTGGGGGTGGAGGTGGGGGTAACCAAAGAATAAGGGTGAAATTTTCAAATTTGGGAAACACACACAAAACACACACACCCCACACACACCCCACCACACAACCCAAAACCCCACACACACCACACACACACACACACACACACACACTCACACAAAAACTCACAACCCACCCCTCAACATCCACACACAACATACACAAAACACATAATGAATTTGAAAAGCAGCTCCTTTATCGTTGGTCGTGAAAAAAAGGGGGGGGGGGGGGGGGGATATATATATATAATAAAAATAAAATATATATAAAATATATATATTAATAAAAAAAATATATATATATAAAAAAAAAATATATATAAAATCAATTTTCAGCCCCCAAATCCTCCCAGTAAAAAAACCCCACATACAAACCTTTTTCTCCCCCTATTTAAAACCCCACACATAACTTAAGCAAACTTTTTATGCATTTTTATGATTTAATTTTTTTTTTAAAAATTTTTTATTATTATTATTATTATTTTATTAAATTTTTATTATTTTATTATTAATTTTATTATTATTTTTAAAGTTTCTTTTTTTTTATTTTTTTGGGTTATTAAAAAAAAAATGTATTTTCTAAATATATTTTTTTGGGATCAGCCCTTTTGTTCACCCATCGTTTTTTAGCAAAACATTCAGTAATACATTGCTAGTATTTTAATACCCCACCCCTAGCCTGACTAAAACCCCCCCTCTGGGACTGTTTTCCACGGCAACCCGCGCTAAAAATCCCCTAACCCCTCCTTTTTCCTTTTTTCCCATAACATACTTTTTTGACACCAAGATTTATCCTTTTTTTTTTTTTTTTTTTTAATTTCCCCCCCAAAAATTTTTCCATTAATAGATTCCTATCAGTAATATTAATTTTCACCCTTACGACTTTAGACTACTCACTACTTCCCCTTTCCCAAAACTCTTTTGCATTCCAACCCTTCTTTTCCCTTTCGCTGAAGCCTGAGCAACTGAAGCACCAAAGCTAAGTGAAATTTTTGTTGTTTTTTTTTTTCGTTAAAATTTCACCAGGGTGAAACCTAAGGTCGAAACGCGTCGTGTTTTGTCTTGTAACTCGTTTGGGCCACGTTTTTCTGGGCGGTTTTGAAAAAATTTTTTTTAAAAAACTGATTTATTTTTATAAATATATAAATAATTTTTTATATATATATATATATATATATATATAAATATTTTAATATATATAAAAAAATAAATATATAAAAATATATAAATATATATATATATAAAATTTTGGGGTGTGTGTGTGTGTGTTTGGTGTGTGTGTGGGGTGTGTGTTTTTGGGTGTGTGGTGTAAATGTAAAACATTATTTTTGTTGTGCGCTGCTAGTGAACGGTTTAAAATTTTAAAAATGAAATTTCCCTGACTGTTTTTTTTAATTTTCTTCTTTTCCCCCCTGCCCCCCTCCCCCCCCCCCCCCCCCCAACACACACACACGCATAAACATGTATACATAATTAAAAAATGTGTGTTCAGTGACAGCGAGCTTGCCCTGCATGCGTGTGTGGGGTGTGTGTGTGGGTGGGGTTTTGTGTGTGTGTGGTTTTGTTTGTGCGTGCGTCGTTTCTGCGTGCGTGGGGTGCGTGCGTGCGTGCGGGGCGGCGAGCGTGGGCGTGCGTGCGTGCGTGCCCCTGCGTTTCGTTTCGTGCCCTGGGTGTGTTTTTTGAGTTTTTGTTGGGCTTTTTAAAACCCCCCAGAACAACTACAGAATATGGAGTTCGGTAGGGGAGTCTCACATCCTTTGGGGCAGGAGGAGGCACGCAAACGGAATTATTTACCATGTCTGTCTGTCCTGTGTTATCACTCATAGGACGACAGCAATTCTCTTTATCGTTCATGATTATTGTTGCCAGGCCCATCTTTGTTATTCACTTGCATTGTCTTTGGTTGGTTCGTAGTTGATTTAACTGATAATCAATCTTCCAAGAAGGGCCGACGTTACAAAGTTGATGTTAATATTGATAACTGGTTTCTGTGCCCACCCCCCCCCCCTCCCCTCTTCTTTCCATACAAAAACGTCATCTGCGCCTGCTGTAATCTACAAAAAGGTACCCCCCCCCCCTTTTTTGTTTCAAGTTGTACACATAATTTCTGTGTTGTACTAGGATGACTGTCTTGAACGGCCCTGTATGGAGGCTCAGCTCAGTTGGCGATGTACAGGTGTGCAATATTAACCTTTGTGCCATCTGTTTTGTACAGGAATAGAGTTCTTCACTCAAATACCTTCATTGTGATTTTCTTGGTCTCCCTGTATCGTTCTTTTCTGCCAATCCTTTTACATTATCATTGCGTTCATTTTCTTCCTCCTTTTTTAATAAAATTCTTTGCACAGATTAATCAATTAATTCGTCCACTGATGTTTGTGTGCAAGACAGACACACAAAAAAGAAAAAAAAAGCAAGAAACAATTGATGCAGACTCCTTTTAACATTGTTGTTTCTGTTTTGTTTTGGGTTTTAACATGGTTGTTTCTGTTTTGTTTGGGTTTTAACATGGTTGTTTCTGTTTTGTTTTGGATTTTAAAATGGTTGTTTCTGTTTTGTTTTGCCTTTTAACATGGTTGTTTCTGTTGTGTTTTGCATTTTAACATTGTTGTTTCTGTTTTGTTTTGCATTTTAACATGGTTGTTTCTGTTTTGTTTTGTATTTTAACATTGTTGTTTCTGTTTTGTTTTGTATTTTAACATGGTTGTTTTTTGTTTTGTTTTGCATTTTAACATGGTTGTTTCTGTTGTGTTTTGTATTTTAACATTGTTGTTTCTGTTTTGTTTTGGATTTTAACATGGTTGTTTCTGTTTTGTTTTGGATTTTAACATTGTTGTTTCTGTTTTGTTTTGCATTTTAACATGGTTGTTTCTGTTTGTTTTGGATTTTAACATGGTTGTTTCTGTTTTGTTTTGTATTTTAACATGGTTGTTTCTGTTTTGGTTTTGGATTTTTAACATGGTTTTTTTCTGTTTTGTTTTGTATTTTAACATGGGTTTTTTCTGTTTTGTTTTGGATTTAACATGGTTGTTTCTGTTTTGTTTTTGATTTTAACATGGTTGTTTCTGTTTTGTTTTGGATTTTAACATTGTTGGGTTTTTGTTTTGTTTTGCATTTTAACATTGTTGTTTCTGTTCTGTTTTGGATTTTAACATTGTTGTTTCTGTTTTTTTTGCATTTAACATTGTTGTTTCTGTTTTTGTTTTGCATTTTAACATTGTTGTTTCTGTTTTGTTTTGCATTTTAACATTGTTGTTCTGTTTGTTTTGCATTTAACATTGTTGTTTCTGTTTTGTATTGCATTTTAACATTGTTGTTTCTGTTTTGTTTTGCATTTTAACATGGTTGTTTCTGTTGTGTTTTGCATTTTATCATTGTTGTTTCTGTTTTGGTTTTGCATTTTATCATTGTTGTTTCTGTTGTGTTTTGTATGTAGGGTGGCTGCATATTTTCGCACATTTATCTTCCCTGGTTCAATGGAATCTAGTCGTGGATGACTCAGGAAAGAAAAGTGTGAGCCTGTGATCAGCCTCCTATGCGTCATTGTACCGCAGTTCTAATAATTGGCCTGTCTGGATCACAAAGACCGTACGTAACAGCCTCACTATGGTTCATTGTACCGCGTCAAATATTGGCACTGACATGGAATCACAAAGACGGTAGTATCAGCTCACTATGGTCATTGCACGCAGACAATAATTGGCCTGCATGGATCACAAAGAAGTCCGGTAGTCATCAGCTCACTTTGGTCATTGTACGCAGTCAATTTTGGCTGACATGGATCACAAAGACCGGATAGTATCAGCTCACTATGGTATGTACCGCAGTCAATATTGGCCTGACATGGATCACCAAATACAAGTAGTATCAGGTCATATGGTCATTGTACCGCAGGTCAATATTGGCATTGAATGGATCACTCAAAGACCGGTAGTATCAGTCACTATGGTATTGTACCGCAGTCAATTTGGCCCTGACATGGATCACAAAGACGGTTAGTATCAGCTCACTATGGGTCATTGTACCGCAGTCAATATGTGGCCTGACATGGATCACAAAACCGGTAGTATTCAGCTCATATGGTCATTGTACCGCAGTCAATATTGGCCTGACCATGGATCACAACCCGGTAGTAGTATCAGCTCACTATGGTCATTGTTCAGCAGTGTCAATATTGGCTGACATGATTACAAAGACGGTAGTATCCGCTCACTATGGTCCCATTGTACCGCAGTCTATATTGGCCTGACATGGATCACAAAACCCGTAGTTAGCAGCTCACTATGGGTCATTGTACGCAGTAATATGGCCTGACATTGGATTCAAAGGACGGTCAGTATCAGCTTATCGTGTGCGGACATGTAAAAAAGAGAAGTCCCAAATGATATGAAACCGTCGACATCATTGACACACAGTCAATCATATGAAACCGTCGACTCATTGACACACAGTCAATCATATGAACCGTCGACATCATTGACACACTGTCAATCTTATGAACCGTCGACATTCAATTGACCACACAGTCAATCATATATGAAACCGTCGACATCATTGACACACAGTCAATATATGAAACCGTGACGTCATTGCACACCGTTAATCATATGAACCGTCGACATCATTGACACACAGTCATATCATATGAACCGTCGACATCATTGACACACAGTCAATTCATTATGAACCCGTCGACATCATGTACACACAGTCAATCATATGATACCGTCGGACATCATTGACACTCATCATTTCATATGACCCGTCGACTCATTGACACTCCAGTCAATCATATGAACCGTCGACATCATTGACGCACACAATCCGTACAACAGTCGACATCATTTACACACACAGTCAATCACAAAATTGGACCATGTGCCAGGGTGTGTTGCGGAATGCAATACATGCAAATGTAGAATAAGATGAAATAAGCATGAATGCATGTGTATGAGAGAGGAGAGAGAGAAGAGAGAGAGAGAGAGAGAGGAGAAAGAGAGAAGAGAGAGAGAGCGAGAGAGAAGAGAGGTCTGAAGAGAGAGAAGAACGAGAGACAGAGAGAGAGAGAGACAGGGACCGAGATATTGCCTTGAGGCGTGCACGGGTGCATTCGCATGAGTGGATGTGTGATTTGTTGTGTGTGTGTTGTGTGTGGTGGGTGTTGGTAGTGTTGTGTGTGTGTGTGTGTGTTGTGAGTGTGTGTGTGTGTTGTGTGTGTGATGTGTGTGTGCGCGCGCTTGTGTGCGCGTGCGTGCTTGCGTAGCGTGCGTGCAGTGCGTTCGTGGTGCTGCGTGCGTGCGAGCCGTGTGTGTGTGTATGTGTGTTGTGTGTGTGTGTGTGTGTGTGTGTGTGTGTGGGTGTGTGCGTGCGCGCCGCGCCGCGTATGTGTGTGATATTGTGTGTGTGTGTGCTGTGCGCGAGCACGCGCGGACGTTGTGTGTGTGTGTGTATGTTTGTTGTGTGTGTGTGGGTGTGTGTGTGTGTTGTCGTGTGTGTGTGTGCGTGTGTGTGTGTGGGTGTGTGTGTGTGGTTGGATCATCCCGAAATGACACTTCCTCAAGTTCATAGCGATATTTATTCAGTAGTTCCTTTACACCCCTTCATTACGATTAGACAACAAACATTAAGAAGCCTCTTACGCTATCTGGTAGTAGACACAGAATCGAACACATTGTTGCCTTTCCAATTGTCAGGGTCAACAGTTGCAATGATTACATAAAAGTGTTTTCACTGTCACATTGGCTCAGCCAAACAACAGCGAAGGCATTTTCTGTCCGAGTCCTTCTAGCATTTGCATCTATATAAAATGACCAGCTTTGGAGGGGTATCAAGAGCATTTCATAAGTGTTGTATACTTTGACAAGGAGAAGTATGATAAATCTTAAACCAATATATTTAATGCATTTTTCAGTCGTTGTAATAGTAGGAGGAATGTCTCCGGTTTCTCCCAGACACGCGCCTGTTAAATGTATGCAGGGGAATTTAATTCGAATTTTTGTTTCCAACATACTTTGTGTCACCTCTCTATCCCTCCACTCAAACAGTTCTTCATGTCCTCACACATTCCATCCCTCAACATAAATTTGGCAAAGTAATTACTTAAAAAGCAAATTAATAACAAATTCATGTATGTAGCACTACTAAGTTGTTTTCAATAAGAGTTCAATTCAAAATATCATTATGACATTTGTTTGATGTTCTTTGTATTTGAAGAACTGGAATGGAGAATGAATTGGCACAAACTGACAACATGTATATGTTGGACATTATCTAATCGTGCAAAGGAAAGTAGTAGCAAAGAGTATTTAATTATATGTTTTTTCTTCAGTATTTAAACAAACAAGCACACAGAAAAAAAGACTATGTAGCATAATAATTATACAAAAAACACGGAAAGAAGTCAGACACAATAACGACAAACACACAAGCCCCCCCCCCCCCCCCCCCCCCCCCCCCCCCCCCCCCCCCCCCCCCCCCCCCCCCCCCCCACACAACACAACACACAGCCCCCACCTCCCCCCCCCAAAAAATAAAAAAAAAAAAAAAAAAATCGCAGGACACGCACACAAACATACATGGAATTGTAAGAGGATATATATGCATAAACTCACACACACAACACACCACACAACAACACACCACACAACAACACACACACCACACACACACACACACACACACAATCACACACAACCCAAACACACACACAACTACTCACACACACACACACAAACACGTACAAATGTTATACCCTCAAAAACAAGGAAAATACCAAGGGGGGGGTGGCAGGGGCGAGAGGCTGAGAGCGAGGAGAGAGAGAGGATGATGGAGAGGAGAGAGAGAGAGAGAGATGAGAGAGAGAGAGAGAGAGAGAGAGAGAGAGAGAGAGAGAGAGAGGAGTAAATACAACAAGAGAATGGATCATTGGATGGCTAGTTATGTTGGAAGATTCCTCTAGCATCTTCCATTTTATCTATGTAAGCATTATCTGGTGGGATACTCAAAAGTTGGGACTATGTGTACATAAATAAGAAGTTGTTACAAAAAAAAAACAACAACAAAAACAAACAACAACAAACAAAGCAAACAAAAAAAGTCACAATCATGCTAGGAAATGATATACGAATAGGCCTGGAATCAGGTTTTGTCAAAATGATCTGAATTCATAGTCAGAAAAGCTAAGTATTGTTCCAATTTAATCTATAGCTAAGATTGTACAGGAAAAACATGAGGTCTGGGCGGTTATGTTTGTAGCTTTACATTTGTAACATAAACTTACCAAACCAGCGAATAAAGTTCAGAACTTTGTCAGTTTCCACCATTTTGTTTCACTCCAAACAGAATCAACTCTTAATTCCCCCAAACCACACGATTGGCGGAGTGCTGACATATGTCCATCAGCAGGTTTGAGATTTCTCCAAAACGTGCAAACATTGCAGTCGCAAATGCTGTGTGTATAGTCTGTTGTTCATGATCCACAAAAGTTACATAATGGTGAATCAACAATTTTGTATTGAAATAGGTATTTTGGGTTGGTCAGCAATCTACGTAGGGGGGGGGGGAAGTCGACATGGCTCATCTAGTGGACTTCTGTAGAATCTTTATAATTATGAAGGAATATTCTGTTTCCAAATACGATTACATAATACCGATAATTCCATTTATTAATAGCAGCGGGAGAGGCATTATTTTCATTTAAGGTTTTTTTGTAACTATTTGTTGCCTCTTTTAATGCAAACCAGGCTTTTTCGTCTAAGAGTTTATATTGGTTAGTTATGATAATATTACGTTTTTTGGCAATTGTTTGCGGGGAATGGCATTTATTATGCCTTCATACAAGAGAAAGTTTGTTCTTATACCTTGATATTTAATCAAAATTTCAGGGAAGGTTAATTAATGCCCATTTCATAAATCAGTGTTTAATGAAGAAAATGCCATAATTACATTATTCCTGTAGAAAATACCTTTTTTTTATCTCTCAATATTTTATTTGAATGAATACCTTCAAATGTAGTATGTGCTGTGTCGGGACAGCACTTTGATGCACAGTTTCTTGTAGTGTTTATCATACATCATTCCAGAAATGGGTTATTGACATCTTGCATACTAACCATTGGAAAATTCGCACCAACGTTTTTTTTTATGTTGTCCTGCTTAGGAAATATTAATTGGTAAATTCCCGCCAACCCGACTCATACATTTATCTTCTCAGCCAACTTATCTCATCGAAGAATAGAATTGTTTTTAATCCACCCTTCACAGTACTGCTTTTGAAACACAGATTTTTTATTTTTTATTTTATTGTTTTTACCGTTCCATAAAAATCTTACCATTCTTTTTCTAAAGCAACCATAAAATCTCTGTGGGGTCTGTAGGTAATCAATAAATGAACGGATGGCTATTTCACTCCACATGGACAACAACAGATGAGACATCTTTTCGTTCTTTGTTTGTACTGCTCCCATGTTAAATGCAGCCCTCTTCCAATTCTTGCCTTTCCCACGCAATGCAAAGAAGACCCCACCTACCCGCACCGCCCGGCCTTGAAAGCATCGTGTCTGTCATGTGCTTTGTTTGTCATGTCATTGGCGCGTAACTAACAACCTCGCTTTCTAAATTTTGCTTCGTTCTCCGCCATCAGTCACTCCATTTTGATACAATATAGAACCATTTTAGAAAATACTAAAGTTTTAATAAAACACAGTATTTTTTCCAAAAGGAGTTATATTCTTTTTTTTTTCAAAAAGCTATGACTTTTTTATTTCATAAGTATATCTTCAATATTAATTCTGTAAATAATATTTGTGTTAGTGGAGAAGTCAATACCAAGAATTTTGAAAGTACCCTAGATCCCAAACAAAATATTTGTCCCCTCATAAATCTAATTCCACAATTCTTTCTACTCTTCAACAAATACTAGAGACTTGACAAATTGATTTTAACTTTAAATTTGTAAAAAACAAACTTAGTAAGGACATAGATACCGCCTCATTAAAAAGATCTTTCTGAAACCATCAAGACTAAACTAGTGTCATCAAGGGTTGGGCCAAAATTGTGACAGTAGTGTCCTTATTAAACAACTTTAATTCCTTTTATATGCTCCTTAAGCGAATCATTAATGGACAGAACCTCAGACACAATTGGGTACGCTATGGGGATGATGGGTCCCCTGTCTTACCCCTCTCTCAATCGGAAACCATGGGGCAGTAACTGGCCATTTACAGAAATACTGGTAGAAATTTGTGAATAAAATTTCTTATCCCATTAAATAGTCGGGTCTCAAACTTTGAAAAATTTAAGGCAGTTATTGTAATGAATGACCCATGAGGCCGCTATCGATGCCTTCTGAAAGTTGCAAAGCGAGACGACTGGCAGGCGCGAGATCTAAAAAATCTTAAAATTAATGTTAGCGAACCGCCCAGAGAACGTGGACAAACGGTTACAGACAAAACACAACGCGTTTCGGACCTCTTAGGTCTTGTTGGTGATACTAAAACGAAAAAACAAAAATTTTCGTTGTTTTATTCGTTTATTTATCACCAGACGAAGACCTAAGAGGTCCGAAACGGTTAGTGTTTTGACTTGTAACTCGTTTGTCCACGATCTTCTGGGCGGTTTTCGATAACATTTATTTTAAGATTGCCTTCTGAAGTCAACTAAAAAGAGCATTCCTGGAATATTTTCTTTTCAGTGATACAATAACATGTCATACATCAAACCTTATATTCTCTCCAATAAATCTGCCTTTCCAACAAACCTCTTTGACTCTCATGTATAATGTTTGGAAGAAACACTTTCAAAAAAAGTATCTTTATGGGTGTTCAACAAAGAAATGGGGCGCCAGTTTTTCACAAATCGTTTTGGCTTCCCTTCCTTGGGGATAAATATTATGGTTCCCTGTCGTGGATAGTGGATAATTGGCCTTTTGCAAAACCTTCATTAATTGAAATACAAAGCAAAGTTCCAATATCTACAAAGAAAAACTTATAAAATTCAACGGTAAACCATCGGGCCCAGGACTCTTAAAATTTTTCATCTGTTTCAGAGCAGTACTGCCTCTTCTAGTGTGATCAACCCCTGTAGTGAGGAGCTCTCCTCCTCGGATAATACTGGAGTATCCGGACGCTCTTCGAATATTCATATCAGTTATATCTCTAAAGCTGTATAATTGTTCATAATTTTGTTTTATCTCAAGGAGGATGCTTTTTTGTTCAGAAATGACTGAACCATCCTCTTTTTCTAAAAACGGGATACATTTATCACGAAAATTTCGATTTTCAAGATTGCAAAATATTTATTCACTTTTTCCCTTGACTTAGCAGTGAACTCCTGAGTGCATTGCCATGCCTTCAAGTCTGTGATTCCTGATTTCTTGCAGTGTGGTTTTAGGTTTTCTAAGTGAGGAATAGTTTCTTCTTGTAAATTCTGTTCAATGTTTTTTTTTTTTTGTTTCTAGGTCATGTTCTCTTTGTGTATCCATTTTTTTCTTATAAGTACTATAAGAAATTGTTTTGCCTCTTATTTCAAGTATTAAATGTCTCAAAAAGAGCAGATCTGCATTTGAAAAGAGAGGTTTTCATTACTATTTTATGAATATTATCTAAGTTGTATACAGGTAATGCATACTGTTTTTGACATCGCTGACAGCTCTCTAATTTTTCAAACGTATTGCTTATCTCTTAATAAATATTGTTGAATTTCCAAAAAGGTCTGTCGCGTTTGAAATTATCTTTTTTTAAAAGCAATGTGACAAGAGAATGATCGGATCGAAAATCCAGGATCTATGCAAACATCATTAACTTCCATCATTAATCCTTCAGTGATCAGAAAGTAGTCAAGTCTTGTTGTTTATAAGAGTTAAATTTCCGCCACGTATAGTTTTTTTTTTTGGGGTATATTTCTCTGTAAACATCGAACAGATTGTATTTAGTCATTATATATGATTTTTGCTCGGGTTCTTGGCCGATTGGTGACACTTTTTATAATTTCAAACATCCATTTTAAATTTTAAGGGGCAAAATTTCCCAGTCTTCAGTTATAATTACATGTTGGTTGCCAAAGCTCTCAATGAGTTCACAAACACTATCGAAGAATTCGGGGCTATTACCACACTAGGCCCGTATAAGTTCACCAAAGTTTTAAACCCTTTTTTTTTTTTTAAAGAATTGAAATTCCCTAACAACGTAACACCCATGCTGGTCTCTTATAACATCATGTATCTTATACTCAAAGTTTTATTAAAAAGAACCGCGCACCATTTTTGTTGTTTCCGTACCACACAGCCATACATTTATCCCAGCTGGCTCGGATAAATTTCTCAGAGTCTTCCTTTAAGTGTGTCTCTTTAAGACAATAAACATGAGCTGCTTTTTTTTCCAAAAATCAAATACATCTTTTTCCCTTTTTTTTTTTAATTTTTTTACTATTTTTTTAGCCATTCAATTCAAAGAACAAATTTTAAATGAACTATCCTGTGCCATTTTTGTTTTGGCAAGAAAGGTTAAAGTAGTAAACAGATAATAGCAATTAAAAGCAAGATGCAAAGCATATAAACGTACTCCCGTTTATCCTGATACGCGTTTAGATATTCCATAACGAGGAAAAACCGGGCTTGGGCTGGTGTAACCGTTAGTAATGGCTATTGGTAAACATCGGCCATCGTCTGTGACCTGAATGAACATACTTACACATTTTCAAAAAGATCGGCCAAGAAGTTTTTGAGATTTTCCATAAAGAAGAAAATCATTATGGGCCATTAGTAACGGCTATAACGGTAAACTTAAACTCGGGCATCATCCGTGATCCATAATGAACATACCTACAAATTTACAGAAATATCGGCCACATACTTTTTGAGATATTCCATAAAAAATAAAAGGGGTTTTACAGGCCGTTACAGCCGTTAGTAACGGTTATAACGGTAAACTAAAACATAGGGCATCATCCGTGACCCATAATGAACATACCTGCTAATTTTCACAAAGATCGGCCAAGTAACTTCTGAGATATTCCATGAAGAAAAACAAACCGTTACAGGCCCTCACAGCCGTTAGTAACGGCTATAACGGTAAACTAAAACATCGGGTATTATTCGTGACCCATAAAGAACATACCTGCTAATGTTCCAAAAATCGGCCAAGAACTTTCTGAGATATTCCCTGAAGAAGAAAAAGCGTTACAGGCCGTTACAGCCCTTAGTAACGGTATAACGTAAACTAAAACATCGGACATTAATTGGGACCCCCTATTGAACATACCCAACAAATTTCAGAAAGATTGGCCAGTGCTTTCTGAAATCTAAATATAAATGGCAAATTCGTCTGCGTGTGTGCGGTGTGCGTGCGTGTTCTGTGTACGCTTTTAGCCAAAAATCC
>JAFLJL010001191.1:0-39705 GCA_018398815.1 Conus ventricosus | reverse complement strand
GAAATAAAAAAGGGGGGGGAAGTGCAGACCTATCTTTTAACTGCAGCAGGAGGACATAACTTCAAACTTCAACCTGGTCTCCATTTCCACAGATAACATAAACCAAATGTCCACAATGCCTCTGATGGAAATCAGAAGACGAAGGACCTGGTGAATTGAACTTCAGCAGTTTGGAAACTTGGAACAAGACAAAAGGAGTAAAGAAACTGAGAAACAATCTAAAAATATTAAGGGAGATGTTCAAGTCAACATCAAATCCCAAAGGCTCGGACAGAAAGAAATCTGTTATTTAATCATCACTCTTCCAGAGTGTGATGTATAGATAGGTCATGCATCATCTTGTTTGAATAATGGCACCCATGGGGTACTTGTCTATGCGTATCCTGGTATTTGAAAGTTCCTTGCATGTCGGTGTATATTCCATAGGTTTTGCCCATACACACTTAAATGTATCCTGTCAGATATGGGAAAGAATAGGCCTGGCTGATGGCACAGTTTGAACTAGAGGATATAAAGTCTCTCTCTACAGGTGATCATATGTTGGTGAGCAAGTGAAGTAAGTCTTATTATTTGATAATGTAATGCTAACGGCACCGTTTCATGACCAACTCGCAAACATATCCTGTGCTTGAGAAGATTTGGGAAAGTATGGAAGGCAAGAATTCACATTTGTCTCGTCACTGGATATCCAGACTGAAGAACATGTTTAGCTGTGTGAGAATAATGTTTTTGATGCCTAAAAGAGATGCCCCCATAAAGCCAGTTTGCTGTAATTACCCTACTTGGAGTAAGGGGGGGGGGGGGGGGGGTGCAAAGGGGAGAGAGGAGAAATCTCTCCAATAGCTGGGTAATGCACAGGAGCGAATGGTTAAAGGTCTGTCGTTTATATAAACGTTTAAGCCACCTGAGATGGTGGGGCCGTCTTAGTGAAGGGGAGAGGAGGTTATTGATGTACATGAAATGGTACCTTCTGGTTTTTCATGAAAATTTCAAATATACTTTTAAACACCTACCCTCCCCATTTGCACGTATGCACCAAGTTATATGCCGGTCTTATCCACCAGGAATTACACTCATTGAACAGATTGGCTTTCATTCAAATCCCATTACAAGACATGCATTAAAAAAACAAAGTAAGATATTCAAATAGTGTTATAGTTTCTTAACTTAGAAATTACCTTCCATGTTTGGAGCATGCTGCATTGTTTAGGATCAAAATTTTTTTTTCCTATGAAAGGACATGAATTGGTCAGTCCTACAGACAGAACAATGCTCCAATTATGGGAAAACAGTTTCCAGATCTTCTATTCTCAAAAGATGGGAAAAAATTTTCGGTTATCAGTCTCAAATAGAAAACTATAAGGTGAAATGTGATTGGGAGAGAAAGGAGAATGCAGACCAAACAAACACCCTCCCCCACCCTATCGGACATCGTCTTCCACTGCATAATTTGTGCGGGCTGAACAAGCTGTTGGAGGACATTAGAAGTTCTTGAGAAATAATACAGTTGATGCTGCAAGACATTTTTTCCACTCCTTGGATTTGTGTTGCATGAAAACTGTCAAAAACTTTTATCAAAACAAACAAAAATGTTGGCCTCTGTATAGGGACACAAGCAGCAGAGGATGCCCTGCCATTATTACTTTGGTGAGGACTTGTTGAACAACATATTGGGATATGCCAGAGCAGGAAAACCCATCATTGAGAACACAAGATGGTCGAGGATTTCATCATCTTCAAGCAGAGTGATGAGAAAATTTGGACCTAGATAGTAATGGGCAGATTTATGATCAGAACAGACTGCAGCATTACAGCCAGAATGTACATTGAAAACTAAGAACATTCAAAGAATCACTTATTTCAATACAAAATATGTGACAGACAAGTAATGCACACTGAAAACTAAGAACATTCCCAAAAGGGCACTTATTTCAATAAAAAATAATGACAGACAAATAATGCACACTGAAAACCAAGAACACTCAAAGGATCACCCATTTCAATACAAAATGAGATGGACAAGTTACGCACACTGAAACCAAGAACACTCAAAAGGATCACCTATTTCAATACAAAATGAGATGGACAAGTTTCGCACACTGAAAACCAAGAACACTCAAAAGGATCACCTATTTCAAAACAAATGAAATGGACAAGTTACGCACACTGAAAACCAAAAACACTCAAAAGGTCACCTATTTCAATACAAATGAGATGGACAAGTTACGCACACTGAAAAACCAAGAAAATTCAGAGGATCACTTATTTCAGTACAATAGATGAGACAATTGTCTTTTTTTAGATGAATCAATGACGAGCATGAAGAAGATGCATAATTGTAGATAAGAGGCGGCATAAGCAGATTAGAGTTTCCATTTAACCATCTTCACAGGAGAAGCAGAATTTGGGAAAAAAAGTGAAACCCATTCCAGAGATCAAATGACCACACCTTGAAAAGAGGATCATTATCATGCCCGAAACAAGGCACTAGGACGGTGGAGGAATACAAACATGATGGCATGATACATTTCACCAGGTTTTTTGGCGCTTACCGCCAAGGTAAATGCCGAAACAACCAAGCAAGCCTTAAACTATAACTGAAATAGGGGAAAAAGCCTCCGGGACATTGTCATAAATGAAATGGCACACATTGACCCATAATGGCTTCTCATGCTAATGGGTTTTCTTTACCAGCTTATGGTGCTATCCATTACACCATTGCATTTAATGCACTGGCAAAGGTGAATAGATACCCTAAAAACCTGACATACATTCTCACTTACAGGTCTGACCCGCACAGTTTGATTAGGGAAGATGACCGAGTGAAAAAAAAAAAAGTTTACAATGTAAAGTCATGGACACATCCAAGTATGTCAAGTTGGCCAGGGAGGGGGTGGGGGGGGAGAACATCCATTAATATAGCATTGTTGCATGTAATTGTCTGAGAAGGGTCTTTTCATAAGATTATCATCTACAGCCCAAAACGCATTAGCCTGTCTCAGGACGACTTGCTGTTGATTTGTGAAGAGTTCGGCCTTGACCAAGGCACATGATAGTGCCAGAAGTCGACTAAAGAAAAGCGTGCAGAAGAGGGCCCAAGACATCATCCGTACTATCGCAAGCCAGGATACCCAAGGATGATTATCATCTGTTGTCACAGAGCATTAAGTGTCCTGGTGAGGCTCCGTACCAGGCACAACAGACTTAACAGTCACTTGTGCAGGAGAATGTAAATATGCGGGGTTCACGACCACCCATCTTTTTTTGCAAAAAAACCCCCCTTTTCACATACTAATCACGTCCTTCTCATGTCAGTTTTGGCCAAATTTAACAAACCCTTTTTTTTAACAAAATTAACATGCCCAAAAAACCTCTAAAATTGACGTAATTAGCAATTAAAACGGGGTTTCCGGCAGAATAATAGGGTGATCGTGAACTCACATATTTACATTCTCTCCCGGGGGCATAAAATTAACTAACAATTATAGGGTTGACAGGCCTTTTTGTTCACGGCCCACCGTCGGACTGAATCTAAATCAAAATTGTTCTGCAACCTTGTGCAGGGAGCGCGTGCAAAGAGAGGAGCGCCGTCAGTGCATTTTTAATCATCAGCGACGAGCTCAGATGTCACGTGTGCACATTCAGCCAATCGGCAGGGAGTATGACGTCATTTTGGCGGGGGAAAAGCTTTGTACCGGACAGAGCTATCGGCATTCACATTTGGGGGGCTTTGCCTTTGCAGACGTTTGAGAGGTTTGTGTTGTGCAGACGTGTTTGCGTTTTCTGTGAGGAAGTGATTTTACCAGAAATTTTTTGTCTCAAGACGCATTTCTTCAAAATTTAGAGAGAGAACTTCTGGAATCGCAAGTTGCTCATCAAAATCTATTAGATTTCTCAACACAGCCATCAACTTTAATTCTACCTGACATGGATCAAGCTTCTACTTTTCAACAAGCTCAAAATCTCCCATTACCACCGCCAACGCCAAGGGAAATTTGTGGACAGAGGAAGAAATGCTTATTTTGCAAGAGATCAAGACTACTTTAAAAAATGACAGAAATAATTGAAAAGATTGCTGCAAGTGCCAGAATTGCACAGTACGGGAAAACAATCCGCAATAGCAAGTACAATCGAGCTTCGGCAATCCCAGTAACTGTTAACGATTGAAGGGGGCCCAAACTGAAGCACAGCCTAAAAATAGAACCGTTCACGCGCGTGAACGTAGCCTACCTGCTGACATTCTCACTTCTGCCCCATGGTTTTGCTGTTGTGGTTTGGCTGCTTCAACGGTGGAAGGCAACCGCCGAAGCACAGCCAAAAAAATAGAACCGTTCACCGCGCGTAAAGGTGGCCTACCTGCCGGCATTCTTACTTCTGCCCCATGGCTTTTGCTGTTGGGGTTGGCTCCCTTCAACATTTCACCTATCACACTGCTTCACCGTTTTAATTCACCTGCTTAAAGGCTGTCTCAGACGGTCGCTGAGAGAACTTTGAAAAGATCTTGTGATTATTGATTCGGGACTCTGATAAGGGCTTTTTAGCGGCTGTCTCGAATTTACTCATTCAAGTGTGAACCACAAAAACCCCCTTTCACATTTCCTGCAAACACCTCCCCATCTATTATTTTTTGTTTGTGTGGGGTGTGTTGCGAACGTTTTGCCCTACAAAGCAGTGCAGTAATCCAGATCAAAACGATTCGGCTGATTGACATATTTAAATTTAAAACCGCCCCCTACCCACGCACGCACACACATATAACTTCTTCTGATTCTTGCTACAAAACAAGAAAAAACTTATTAATTAATTTTTTAATTTATGATTTTAATCTGGTTTTAAAAAATGAACCCCAACATAGTTATAAAGCTTACAGAAATATTTGATGATTCTGGGTGGGCGATTAATGCTGGGGTTGATAAGAAGTGTTAAAGGGGCGCGTTTGATGAATTTATAACAGAACTTTTTGAAAGCTTAACTATTCGAGGAGACGTATTGAAAGCCGTTAGTATAATCCCAAAGTCTTTTCCTTTAAACCAATTATAAAGCTTTTTGCTATTTTACTTGATAATATTGCCCCTGAAGATGTTTACCTAAATGTGTTGATGATCTTGAAGGAGTAACTGTTCCCTTTAAACCTGGTCAGTTTTTACGATTAGAAAAAGACTATGGATAATAACTGAAATTTTAAATTATTTTTTTATTTATTTTAGATTTAAAAATGGCTGCCAAACTCAGTGAATCTGATTTAAAGAAGTGTAATGAACTATTGACGAAACAATGAAAGCATTAAACTTTTGATTTTAGTGAATTTTGGTTAGGAATGATGTAAACAATATAATAAAAGATCATAGCGAACTATTTAAGGAAGAAACCAAAGCGATGAAAAATTGACTGTAGTAATTCAGAAAAAGTTTAAAATATTAGCAGGTGTTATTGTAAGGCTAATGTGGCTTGAAGTGTTGCAACACTTGGGTGAAGAATAAAAAGCGCGTTTTACTTACTTTTATTTACATTTATTTTTTTAATCTACTTAAAAAATTGTGGCTTTAAAAATGACGACCACAAGTAAATCCGAGGATGGAAAACTATATACGATCGAAGAAATATTCAGTAGTGACAAACAATTAAGCATTATGTTTAGCGAAGTAGACAGGGCATCATTAACCCCACAAATGTTCATGAAGCGTGGCACATGCTTCTCAAAAATCCCAGAGTCTCTTCAACGTGACCACCAGTAAAAGTGCTGTTAACCGTTCTGTTTGATTATATAACGCCTGATGATACTAACATGGAAGTCTGGGTTTCAACAAACAGAAAGAAGTAATCAGCTATCACGACTTAACTCTGACTGGGCCGATTACATGCTTACACAGTTTAACCATGCAAGTGAGGAGGCTAAGTTAAGGGGGTTTTGGCTGGTCTAAAGGGACAGTCCTTGAAATCAAATTGAGACAAACAAAGTTCTATCCTATAGTTGGCAATTCTTACATTTCTCTCCCAAAAGAGTTAGAGTTAAAACGGGCAGTTTTAAACATAATATTCTGACAACATGTGTTTTATGTGGTGTTTTTAGCGCATTTACATCCTGTTAAAAATCGTGCAAACAGAGTCTCCAATTATGATGCATAAAACAAGAGCTGAACTTTGATAACATAACCTTTCCAGTAAGTATAAACAGTATATCTCAGTTTGAAGAGCAAACAAACCACACTGTAAACGTATACACATGGTCTGTAGTAGACAATCTAGTGCCTCTAAGGGTTTCTCCCAACGCCCCCACTTTAGGTGAATCACTTGACAAACATGTAGACTTGATACTGTTTTTCAGATAGTACAAAGAGTCATTATGTATAATCAAACAGTAAGCAGACTTATGGGTTTTACATCAAAGCATAAATCTAAACAAGATATTTGTAGAAGGGGTTTGCTCGAATTTCTACTATAGAAGAAGCTGCCAAGCATAAAAGGGAACCTGTAAAAGTATTGTAGACTGTGAAACCAAACTCCTCACACCTAAACCAGGGTCTAAAGTTAGTTTTAAAAATTTACACAAAAGCAGATGAGTCCATACGTGGTTTATGCTGACTTGAATCGCTTTTTCCACAGTACTATGGCCCACAACAGCAAGAACAAAAAACAATCTTATTAACCCCCATCGATTTTGTTCTTATGCGTTTGTTGTTGTTAGGTCAACGGGGCAACACAAAAACACCCGAGATTTACAGAGGTCCCAACGCAGCCAGTAGATTTTTAGAGCAGATGAAACAACTTCGCAATCAGTTATCCAACCAACTAAATCTTTCAGGCATTGTTATGACTCCCCGAAGACCAAGAACGCTATGACTCATCTACACACTGTTGGATATGTAATAAAGAATTAATTAGGCAACACAGTAAGAGACCACGATCACATTACTGGGAAGTTCAGAGGGGGGGCACACAACAATTGTAATCTTCAACTTAAGGTGACCCTAAGACATGGAAGTTGCCTATCTTCTTTCATAACTTAAGGGTTACATTCTCATTTCATCAGCAAGCAGTAACTTCTGAATATAAGAGGGTTACCTGCATTGCACAGTCTTCAGAAAAATACATGACTTTTACTCTTGACTGTTTATCCTTTTATGACTCAGCCCAACATCTGATGGCTAGTTTAGATAAGTTTGCGGGGTCGCAACAAGACTTTCCAATCACTAAACAATACTTTGACCCATCTTTGTGCGCAAAGGCGTTTATCCTTATGAATACATGGACTCTTGGGAAAGGTTTGAACGAAGACTCACTTCCTCCTAAAGGCGCTTTCTTTTCTAAGCTTAGAGGCAAAGACATAACTGATGCGACTATGAATACGCTCAGAAAGCCTGGACAGAATTACACTGTCAAACAATGGGGGACTAAACATGATCAATATTTATTGGCTGACGTGTGTTTATTGGCAGACGTCTTTCAGAATTACAGAACTACATGCATGAAAATTACAGCTTTGACTCATCACATTACATCTCTGCGCCTGGCCTTTCTTGGGACTGTCACGGACAAAAAAATGAAACAACCAAATTTGGGGGGTCGCCAGCCAATTTGTTCGGACATAAGCTTCAACTCAAACATTCTAGGCGTCAGATAGACGGGCCCATGGGTCGGGTCCGGCCAAATTTAAGCTTAGCGGAGAGGCTTCAGGAAGACGGTCTGTCCGGCTATACGGGCTAAGCACTTTTGACCGACGCCTCGATGTCTAGCGAGACGAGTCGTAGCGCCTGGCTCAGACTCATCTGGCCAATTTTTCACTGACCGTGCCCACGGACTTAAGCCACACGGCGCCAGTTAAGTAGGGAAGGGGGGAAGGTAGTGGTGGGGGGTGAAATCTAGCTAATCAATTAAATGACCAATTGACCACCACAGAGAGTAAAAGGTGTGTAGGCGTGACTGTCATGATTTGAATATACCAATGGAATTAGAGGGAGATAACTTCGGGTAAAAAATACGGGACCAAGGGTAACTCGCCCTTGTTGGACAGATCGGAACACAATAAGAGGGATGAGAGAGTGAGAGAACGGGGAGAAGGAGAGGGGAGAACGAACAGAGAGACAGAGAGAGAGAGGTCTGAGTGTAATCTCGAGGAGAGAAGAGCAGAGAGATGAGGGAGGAGAGAAGAGAACCAATTTGAGAGATTAGCACGAGATAGTCGGGAGAGGAAGGACTGAGGAGAGATGTGAGAGAGAGAGAGTTGCTAACTAATGAAGAAAAAAGAAGAAAAGAAAAGAGAAAAGAAAAGCAACCATGTCCATTTGATAAGAGCAGACTAGAAGAAGAGAGAGAGAGAGTGCAATTTGCGTTAATGCAGGAAGAAAGAAAGGAGAACAGATCGATGTTGATAGTCACGGGTTCATCCTAACCGGGGGTTCGACCTCATACCTGCAGCGTCACTTCGCCAAGCAGAACCACAGACCAACGCCAAAACAGTCTCACCTGCCCAGCCGCCATCAGACCAAAACCCAGTGCCAGCAGTTGTGTCGTGTTGTAAAAGTGACAGTGAAAAAAAAAAAAGAAAAGAAAAGAAAAGACAGTGATTCGTGAATAGTTAAGATCACCTGGCCAGGTAAAGTAAAAATCTGTTTAAAACCCCGGGTTAGTTAATGATGTTTTAGATAAATGTTTTTTGTGAAGTTCAGGAAAGAGAGAATGTTTTATTTTGTTTGATTCCATATGCATTGATGTTTCGTTCTATGACCATGTGTAGTAAAGTTATAGACTTTACAAGTGGTTTGATGTGACGAATGCATGATATATGAATGAGATTGTAAGCAAGCTGTGAGTGTGTTTGGGCTGTGCGCTAGTCCTTCCTCCATCGACATCCACCCGGGGTTGACAATTTATTGGCGACCTGCCAGGATATTCTGGCCCATTTATATAATTGTTCAACTTCTCAGAGAGGAAGCTGGGTGGGATTACAAGTTTTTGTAATCCTAGACAAGGGGTGTCTTACTGTATGTTCCCAAGATAGTTAAATACTAGGCTTGGCTTTGCTTCCAAGATAGTTAATACTAGGCTTGGCATTTAAAGCCCCAGAGTACTTATTTCGCACAGATTGCCTATAATTCGCTCTCATAGTTGGGTCAGGCGCGGGGCGGCTTATAAAAAACTAACTACGTTGTCCCAAGCTAATATTATCATTCATAGGATTGTGCAATTACGTCACTCATGTCGGTAAAACCACCAGTTCGGCTGTCGTAGTAATAAAATCTTGTTCAAAAAAAAAAAGAAAAAAAAAAAAAGAGATATAATGGCGGAAGAAAAGAACACCCCAAATTGAACAACTTGTGAGCGTCGCCGTGATTTGGGCTACACAGGAGATGAGTTTGCGAGCATTCTTTGAAAACCAACAAAAGATGGAAAGAGATAAACGCGCGGAAAGACGCCGTGTCGCATTGGAAATACCCAGAGCAGGAAAAGGCTAAAGAAGGCAGGAAATAGAAAATTAAGGATTCAGGCTATGTTTAATCAGGCTAGGGAGGAAACAGAAAGAATGAAGCAGGAAACAGAAAGGATTAAAGCTAGGGAAACGCAGGAAACAGAAAGATTAAAGGTTCAATTAGAGTTGGAGAAAGTGAGAATACAAAGGGAGACCACCGAGGATGGTAGCTCATTTTCCCAGGGACTCTGTGCGCGCTATGCTCCCCGACCCAAGTTGCCAAAATTCTCTAAAGGAACCGATTCGATTGATGCAACATCAGTCGTTTCGAAACGTTTGCGACCAGTCGGGTTGGCCTCCGAAGAGTGGGCACCCATTTTGTCAGCGTTACTGACGGGTAAGGCATTGCAGATTTTCACTGCGGTTACCGCAGAACAACAGTCCGATTTGGTGCTGTGAAGGAGTCTTTAATGAAGGGATTGACCTCACAGAGGAGGGGTTCAGGAAGAAATTTCGTTCAGCTAAATTAAAAAGCAGGTGAAACGTACACTCAGTTTGGTGCACGTCTAGATCACTATTTGGAAATGGTTAGAGTTGAGGGGTACGAAGAAGGAGTTCGCTGAATTGAAAGAGCTAGTTATGAAGGAACAGATTTTGTCAGGTTCGGCCCTGAGTTAACCATACTTTTTGAAAGAGAGACAGCCAGAGACAGCAGGGAGTTGTTGAAGTTCGCAGAGGTGTATAGAGAGGCACTTTTGGGCACTAAGGTGCAGGAGAAACAGGTGCTAGGCACGGGTTTGAAAAGAGTGCAAGGAGACCAGGGGGTTTTCTGCAAAGTCTGCAAACCCAGCGGTGGGCAAAAGGGAAGGGCAAAGGGACATTGGGTGTTTCTTGTCACAAGAAGGGACATGTGGCGAGGGATTGTCGCATGAGGTTCCAGAAGGCAGCAGCCTTGCAAGAGGTGGAAAAAGGGTCGTAAAGGGGGAACGACCAGCAGTGGAACCAAAGGGATTCAGTCTGAAGAGGGTGGAGTGCAGCCTATGGTTTAGCACTGGACAGCAGTCAGTGTCAGGGATGGAGGGCACTAGGCTGAGTGGTTCGTTACCAGTGGAAGAAGGGTGGATTGGCCAGCAGAGGGTGAAAGTGTACGAGACACTGGTTGTTCATGTGGTGTAGTACGAACAACGCTGGTCGAGAAAGGGGGATTGACAGGCAAATCCAGACCTGTACTCTAATCGATGGCACTGTGAGGGAGTTTCCAGTTGCTAAGATAGAAGTACGTACCCCTTACTTCTCAGGCGAGTTGTCTGCGTTGGTGATGGAGAAACCCCTTCATGATTTGATCATTGGAAATATTCCAGGGGCAAGGGATCCAGGGATTCCGAGTTGTTTGACTGCCACAGGGCAGCAGTTAAAACACGGAGCAAGAAGGAGGGAAAGGTTGATAAACCGTTAGTCGTTCCGGCAAGGAAGTCAGGCATAGATGTGTCGCCTGATGAGTTTAGGGCAGCGCAGGAACAAGACCCTTCGCTCGTGAAGTCTTGGGATTTGGGCAGAGGTGGAGAGAAACGGAGGTTAGGGGAAAGGGTGAGACAGAGTTTCTTGTGAAAGGCGGGCTGTTGTACCGAGTGTTCACCAAGGGGATGACAGGTAAGGGGGACCACTCAGTTAGAGGTACCGGGCAGGTTATCGTGACACTGTATGTCAGTGGGTCACGAGTCCCCTCATGGCGGGTCATCTCGGCACCAGCAAAACCGCTGACGAATCTTTGATGACTTTCATTGGCCAGGAGCAATGGCAGACATCAAGCGTTTCTGCATGTCATGTGACGTGTGTAAAAGGTCAGCCACAAGAGGGGTGAAGAGGAAGGCGCCTCTAAAACAGCCTCCTTTAATTGAACACCATTCAGGAGGTTGGCTGTTGACCTGTTTGGCCCATCGCGCCCTGTTCCAAAGGTGGGCACAGAATGTGTTGACACTTTTTGGACTACGCGACCAGATACCCAGAAGCGGTTGCATTGAAAGGCGTAGATACGCAACAGGTCGCTAAAGGGGCTGGTAGACACTTCTCCGCGTGGGTGTGCCAGCACAAATTCTCAGTGACAGGGGGTCACAGTTCACCCAGGCGTGATGAGGGAGGTCAACAGGCTGCTAGGGATCACACAGCTGCTCACTACCCAATACCATCCACAATGCAATGGCTTGGTGGAAAGATTAAACGGTGTGCTGAAGGGCATCTTAAAGAAGCTCTGTGAGGAAAGGCCAGCAGTTTGGGACCGCTAAAATTCCAGCGGCACTTTTTTGCCTACGGGGAAGCCCTCAGGAAAGCACAGGCTTTTCGCCATTTGAGCTGCTGTAGGGGCGGACAGTTCGGGGACCGGTGTGCATTCTCAAAGAACTGTGGTCCGGAGAACAGGAGTCCGAAGAATCAAAACCACATATCAGTATGTGGGAGACTTACGCAATAGGGTCGAGGAGACATGTAAGGTCGCAAGGGGGAGTTTGCAGGAGGCTAGGGTCGTCCAGAAGAAGCAGTATGACAGGAAGGTGAGGAAGCAATTCCTCAAGGTGGGAGATCAAGTCCTGTTACTGCTTCCCCCCCGGATCACAACAAGCTGCTGATGCATGGAAGGGACCATTCACCATCAATTGAAAAGGTAGACAGGACTACCGAATCGATGTGAATGGGAAAATCAAAACTTTTCCATGCAATTTACTCCGCAAAAATTTCAGCGTGAGAGTCAGCACATAGGCGCCCGCAGCAATCATTGATGGAGGGGAGGGAGACCCAGCAGAAGAAGGAGAGTTTTGTTGCCTGAGTTTCCAGGGAAGAGTCATACAGGGATGTGTCACTGTATGAAGGGCTAGACAGTAGGAGGACAGGGGGAAGTTAGGGGCTCCTAGAACAGTATGGGCGTCCCTGACTGATAAACCAGGCAGGACAACTCTAGAGACATGTACGGTGGAGTTGACAACACCCGAAACCCCCTACATGTAAAGCCTACCCGATCCCCTATGCCACCAAGCAAGTGATCGAGGAGGAGGGAAAAAGATGTTGGCCTTGGGTGTGATTGAAACCGTCCAAATCATCATATAGTGCACCGCGTCTTAGTGAGGAAAAAGTCAGGTGAGCATCGATTCTGAACAGTGTCACCAAGGTCGATGCAGAGGTCATACCAAACATGGAAGACCTGTTCGCTCAGATCGCCACAAGCAAGAGCCAGTATTTCACCAGGATAGATCTGAGCAAGGGTTACTGGCAAATAGCCCTGAGTGAGGACTCAAAGGAAGTCACAGCATTCTCCACTCCTATGGGGCTAACCCTTTGGGGAGTACTTCCTTTTGGTTATGGTCAAAGCGCCTGCAGTCTTCTCTCGATGATGAGGAAGTTATTGACGGGATTGGAAGGCGTTGTGAATTTCATGGGTGACATTCTGATAGGTCCGAGACATGGGAGGAGCATATGAGGCAGCTAAAGGAGCAGTTTTAGAGAGGTTGAGACAACCAATCTCACAGCCAGACCAACAAAGTGCCAGGTTGGTTTTCCAAGCCTGGAGTTCCTGGGTTTTTTTGTCGGAGGGGACACAAAGCAGCCGGAAGAGGAAAGGTGGAGAAGATGATGAATTCAGAGAGACCAAAGACCAAAACAGAAGTCAGGAGTCTGCTAGGTTTTATTGGGTTCTATAGGGAGTTTGTCCCAAATTTTGCTGCAATCACGAGTCCCTCTCAGTGATTTGGTCAAGGCAGGGAAAAACGGCAGTGGTCGAATGGTCAGACGCTGCAGAGCAAACACTGCAGACGGTGTTGGAAAGACTAGGTTCCCGCCCCATCTTGAAGCTACCCGATATGTCCCAAAACCCTTTTTGTTGCGGACAGATGCATCAGGTGGTGGGAAAAGGTGCAGTATTGTTGCAGGAGCATGAAGAGGTCTGAGTTTCCTGGAGATATGCTAGCAGGAAGTTGACAAAGTGTGAAGAAGGGTACGCAACGGTGGAGAAGGAGTGTTTAGCTGTCGTGTGGGCCGTGGCAGAAGTTCCACAAAAAACTTGTATGGGAAGAGTTCGTGATAGAGACAGATCACCAACCACTCAAAAATTTCCCGCAGGAGCACAGCTGAAAACACAGGGTTCTGCGTTGGGCAATGGCACGCAGCCTACAGGTACGAGTGCAGACATCCCAGGTCGACGAATGTCGGAGCTGAATTTAGGCCGTGTAGTCTAGCAAGCTGCAACTCGGGAGTCGCATACGGGTGCTTGTTATATATGTGTTGATGACAGATGTTATTGGTATGGGCCATTCCATTGGCTATGGTTATATTTTTGTGTGAGACTTTTTCAATTTTCTTGTGAGACCCTTTTTCATGTGAATGTAGTTATGCTTGGAGCATCGTCGCCCTTTTGTAGTATGCATTATTGCAATAAGTGAGGGTGGAGATTCCCCAGTGAAGTGTCAGGATCGGATCAATTTATTGTGCTTTTCATAAGAATTGTTTAAGAGAAGATATGGCAAATCGCAGTAGGGGGAAACGCATAAGTTGGCACAGAGGTCTTATAAAATGAGTTGAATAACGAAGAGCGCACTCATGATAACAATTGGAGTGGTATTCACTAAAGGATGTATTTTAAACTTAATAAACCGTTGGTTGTAAAGTATTTAAAAAATTGCACTGTGCTGGTGTCAGAAATTCGGTTGTTAGTTTTTTTTGTACCTTGTTTTGAGAATTCGGGGCATGGTCTTTTGCAGGGGGAAATTGTCAAAGGACCCAAAAAAAAAAGAAACAACCCAACTTGGGAGTCGCCAGCCAATTTGTTCGACATAACTTCAACTCAAAACATTCAGGGTCAGATAGCGGGCCCATTGGTCGGTCGCAATAACTTAGCGAGAGGCTTCAGGAAGCGGGCTGTCCGGCAAACGGGCTAAGCGCTTTGACCGAGCCTCGATTTTAGCGAGACGATGTAGGCCTGGTCAGACCATCTGGCCAATTTACACTGACTTTCCCAGACTAAGCCCACGGCGCCGTTAAGTAGGGAAGGGGAAGGTATGGTGGGGGGGTGAAATCAGCTAATCAATTAAATGACCAATTAACCCCCACAGAGAGAAGGTGTGTAGGGGGACGTCAGATTTGAATATCCATGGAATTAAGGAGATAACTTCGGAAAAATACTGACCAATGGTACTCGCCCTTGTTGGACAGATCGGAACACAATTTAAGAGGGATGAGGTGAGAGAACAGAAGGAGGTGAGAACGAACGGAGACAGAGGAGAGAGGTCTGAGTTAATCTCTGAGGGGGGAAGAGCAGAGAGATGAGGGAGGAGAGAAGAGAACCCAAATTGAAGATTAGCACGAGATAGTCTGGAGAGGAAGGACTGAGGGGAGATGTGGGGAGAGAGGAGATTTCTAACTAATGAAGAAGAAAAGAAAGAAAAGAAAAGAGAAAAGAAAGCAACCAGTCCATTTGAAAAATAGCACAAAGAGAGAGAGAGAGGAGTGCAATGCGTTAATGCGGAAGAAAGAAAGGAGAACCAGGATCGGTTGATAGCACGTTCTATCATAACCGGGGGTTCGACCTCATACCTGGCAGCGTCCCCTGCCCCCAAGCAGAAAAACCACCCGGGCCACAGACCAAAACAGTGCCGCAGTTTTTCGGGAGAAGTGACCGTGAAAGAAAAAGAAAGAAAGTAAAAGACAGTGAAGGAATTAGACATGGAGGTAAGTAGAATTGTTTAACCCTTTTAAGAAGAAAGAGAAAGAAAAGAGAAAGAATCAACCAGCCATTTAAAGAAGACTTAAATGGGAGGACGAATCATGATTATGAAGAAGAAAAGGTGAGGTTGGGGTATCCTTCTATCTACCGGGGTTTTGCTCAACATGTTTTTTCATCCCAACCAAAGAAACAAGGGGGAAACGCCAAAATCCACGCAAGCCAAAATTTCATGACCAAAACCATCCCCCTTTTCGTTTAAGTGGCTGTGAAGAAAAAAAAAAAAAGATCTGAATTTAACATGAAGTAAGTGAAAATAACCGATTTAATAGCAGTAAAAATTGTCAGTTACCCCTGGGAAAATGTATGCCATCGACCCTAAAGTATACAAAACTTAAATAGGTCCTAAAAGAATTACAGTTTACTTAAAAAAAGAAATTACAAAAAAAACCTTTCAAATCTCTTTTTGATCAAGAGCCCTTCATGAGGCCATACATCAAAAAAGAATATGATCTTAGAACCCAAGCCACTGACGCTTCAGAAAAGACTTCTTTAAACTGATGAAACAACAGCTGTTTTGGCAAAACCAGGAAAATCCACACAAACGTAAAGATGTAAAATTAGTTACAAAAGAAAACCAAGCAATTAAGTTTCCCCTCTAAACCTAACTATCAAGACTTTAGAAGATTTAACGACAGCCTGGTTGGCATTATGATGAAGAAAAAGGCTGTTAAGTTGGACAAGCCGGTGTTTTATCGGCTTTACCGTATTAGAGTTGTCAAAGTTATGTTAGAGTTTCTGTACGACTACTTTAAACGCGGTACCCAGAAGCATGAGTCCTTTACACAGACACTGATAGTTTTATTCTAGACGTACCAACTGAAGACTTTTACAAAGACTTAGAAAACAGAAGTAGCTAAAGGGGCCGATGGGTGGTACGACACATGTGACTATCCAAAGACAGTTCTTTACATTCAACTGTAAACAAGAAAGTGATGGGAAAGATGAAGGATGAACTTAATGGGACAGTTAATCAAAGAATATGTTGGTTTGAGGTCAAAGATGTACAGCGTTGCTACCCCAGACTTCTGTAATGAAAAAAGCTAAGGGCATAAGAAAAAGAAGTTGTAAAAAAAAAATATAACTCACGATAACTACAAGCAAGCTCTCTTTGAAAACAAAGTATTTCATCACACAAATGTTAATCTTCGCTCTACTCTTCATCAAGTAAACACAACTGCAGTTAATAAAGAAATCATTAGTCTCTAACAATAAAAAGGAACTTACGTCAGTCCTGAGTTTTCAAAATGCTGTAGGACATTGGAGAACTTTAAAAGATTAACTTGACTGACATAACTTAAGAACCTAACTGAAACTTATTTAAGAACTTGACTTGTACTTTACTTAAGAACCTAACTAGTACTTACTTAAGAACTTAACTATTACTTAACAAGAACTTATAATTTACTTGTACTTTACTTGTAATTACTTGCATTAACTTAAAAAGTACTTTCTATAACTAACTTAACATGTACTTATCTAGTTCTCAACTTGTACTTTATTTAGTTTTTAAAAAAAACTATTCCATAGAAAATGGATCTACAGCAGGAGGTTGAGCTTTTTTTGCAGAAGCTGGTTCTTCTTCTTTTACTGGGGGGCTTGCGGCTTTGCTGCTAAGTATGGTGTTAGGTATTTGTATGCTAAAACTCCCCCACCCACAACAACACACCCAATACATAATAATACATCTTATTGTTTGTTTGTGATTGAGTGTTTTAATTGTTGCTGTTGTTGTGGGGGGTGGCGATGTTGTATTAGGCTTACTATCTAAAAATTTTTTGTTTTGTTGTTTGGGTTTTTGCTTTTCTCAGTCTGTTCCATTCAGCTAGTTTATGCCCAGCCTCAACACGCCCAGGATTTTTAGCCTTAGTGACATTACTCACTTGTGGCACATTCACTTGTGGGACGCTCTGTGGTACATTCACCTGTGGCACATTCTGCCTTTCGGACTGTCCTGCAGCTTTCTTTTTCCCGCTCATTTTTTTTATTGCGATTAAATTTAATGATCAAAATTAATATGATTAAAAGTAATTTAATCCCATGATGAATGGGCTTTAAATCGTTCCAAATATAATACATGTCACACCGAAAAGATTTTAGGGACATGTTTAAAACCGGATCTTGGGATAAATCGTATTTTAAATCTTCTTCTGAATAAAACCGGCGCCATCTTACTTACTACTTAGCATATAAATAATCATTGTCTGGACCCACTGATCTAACCATTTTTGCCCCTAGCTGTGCTTCGTACCTAGCTTTAGTACTTTTCAATTGTCTGAAGTAGACAATTGTTGGATCTGTTCAATACTTAGTTCAACACCTAAATACTGTCTATTTTTTCCCACAAGCAGCCAGAGAATATAATCTTTCTTTATGGCAGTGGTCTACGGATAGTTTGCTTGCTCCTCACACTTAATTATTTTCGTCACAATCCATTTTTAAAAGCAATAAAAATAATATAATACTTTTAAACCATGTTTTTTAAAAAAGCGGGTTAATTATGCAGTGCCTATCGTTTGGTGTTATAGTTTATTCCAACCCTTGCAAAATTTTTTGTTAGGATAAAACCCCCCAAAACATGGGAAAGATAGAAGATTCGCCAAAACTAGTTGCAACTTTATTTTAGCTTAACAACAAAAAAATATTTGATTAAAAAACACATAGACAGCCTTTCGATTATGATTATTTTAATTATTTTTTTAGTTAATAAAAAGATGAGTGAAAAAAAGATTATCAATACGATTTACCATTCTCCCGGTAATTGGCGGCCTTAGTAAGGCTATAGCTGTTAGCAAAAAACATGTTTAAAATGAAGGCGGCTGATCTAGGAAGGGTTAGACATTGAGGACTTTGGGTTAAGGTTATAGTTGTAATTACTGCAGGGATTGCGTCAAAAGATTTTTCTTGTTACACAGGGGATTATCCCAGAAATGTTATTTTAAATAGAAAGATTAATCTAGAAAATATTGATTTAAAAAAGATGGCGGGAGTAGTTATGATGGTAGGAGGAGCTTTGTTAATGCTTTGGCCTTCTCTGAAGCAATTAAAATGTTTAGTAAAAAATTGCGGTCCGATGAAGAGAGAGAACGCCATAAACAAGGCAATAGAAGATTTAGCCAAGGCAAGAGACGCTTATGAGAAAAGACGAATTGCTCACTTAGACTTTATTAATAAAAAGTTAAGGGGAACAGGGTCATGCAGAGCACACATTTACAAAACGTTGATGAGGCAATGAATGAGTTTTACTTAGTGACAGGAAAGAAGTTTCTAACATCGCCCCCGCCAAAAACTGTCTGACTTTATGAACCATCAGAAGAACAAGAAAAATAGCAGAGATAGGCTTTATTGTGGGTGCTATGGGAGCAATCTATATTCTCGCATATTCAATCTAAAAAACAAATACAATTAAAATACAGTCCTTCTTATGGACAATACGATGTACAAAATATATTTTTCCCTCCAAAGGGGTATTGGAAAGGAAAGACCGCTATTGAAAAACTAAGTAAATCTGCTAGAGTGTCTGAATCAGATGCGAAAGACTGGTTTTTCAAACAAGCAATTTGGCAAATATTCTGCCTCCCCCAAAAAGAATAAAAAAGGCCTGATTTGTTAATTCAGTTTCAAATGACACCCACCAGATGGACTTGCTGTATCTTCCACATGACAAAGTTAAAAGAAAAAAGTTAAGTATGCTCTGACAGTTGTTGACATGGCTTCAAGATACAAAGACGCTGAACCTTTAACAGATAAAAAGCTAAAACTGCTGTGGCTGTGGCTTTACAACAATATACATGCGAGGCCCTTAAAAAGTATCCTAGGCTGATCCAGGTTGATGATGGAAAAGAGTTTTAAAGGATCTGTAAACCAACTGTTTTAAAACATCATGTTACAGTTAAAGGGGGATCCCAGGCAACCATCGATCACAAGCTCTAGAAAGAAAACTTTAATAAGAATCTAGCTGAACGTCTGTTTACCTATCAATATCACAGAGAAATTTATGGACAGAACGCGTAACACAGAATGGTTAGAAGATTGCCAGCAGTCTTACGTGCCATGAAACAATGAAGAATTTAAAGCAACAGGGTTGAAACCAGTAAACGAATCAAATTAAAAAAAATTAGCATTACTGAAGATGTGCAGGGACTCAAAACTCTTACCGTTTGGACTAAAAGTAAGATACTTTTTATGCTCCTGGAGAAGCAGAAGGTGATGTTAGAATTAGAGCCACAGACCCTATATGGAGCGTAGATGTATATGAATTGAAAGAATCATGAAAACCCAAACCCCCCCCGTTAAATTTATTTAAGAGAAACTCTTTCTTCTAGTTTGGGGCTACTACGTCTAAAAGGCCTGCCCCCCAAAAGATCCTTGTCGTGAAGAGCTGCAAGTTGTCCCGCCAAACACAGTGAGTTTAACAAAAAAAATAGTATTTGCTAAACTTTTAATTTTTTTTGTTAAACTTTTTTTTTTTAACCTATTTGGGCTTAACCCGATCATGTTTTTTCAATTTCTCTGTTTAATTGCATCAGTGTCTACTTGTCGTGAATAAACGCCTTTCTTTTCCCCTCCTTTTTTAAGTTCAATTTTTTGCCGTCTATAATCCTCAAAATTTTAGCCAAAACTTATCAAATTCTTCGTCTGTATGTTTTCATCCTGTAATGATTTGCTTATTCTTAATCTTAATGAAAAGAGTTTTGCCGATGCTAGGGCTACAATGGCGGTGTGCTTTTGTAATTTGGACTTAATTTTTTTAAAACAGCACTTACAATCTAGACATGGCGCCTAACCCTAACCAAGGCCCCCTAATCTAAAGAGGCTGGCGCGCCAACCCCGGTGGCTAAAACAGCAACACTAGAACCCGGCACTTACGCTTGCTACAGCCGATGAGCCAGTAATTACATAAGAAAGAGTATTTAAAGCTTTAGCATATTTCTTTCTAGTAAATCTTTTACCTATCCAAGTCGCTTTCTATTTCCTTTTGAAGCCCAGTTATTTGCTTTAACCTAAACTGTTGAAACATGCATTTTTAAATATAATTTTTTTTTTAATTAATCTTATACATATCTTCTTATTAATCCTTCTGTCAGCACTTCATCAATAGAGTAAAACGCATAAAATTAAAATACTTAATTAAAATAAAGTCGAGTACTGTTAGTTTGTCTTTGTCAACCATCACAGTAACCTTGTCAGATGATACATGGGTGGGTTTTTTTCACCTCCGTTTTAGTAATAACATACGAGCCTAAAGGGCATCCAAGTTTTCAGCCTTATTTGATGCCTCTAATTAACGCATGTTCTGGCAGACTAGTATCTCCCTCCCCCGGAGTAATAAATAAAACAAAAATCATCGTCATTTGCTTAGGTAGTGATCTAGCGTTGGGTAAATTCTAAAAACCCACGGTGTCACCTCCCACTTCAGCTAAGGTCTTCTTTCTCTGTAGCATATATTCAGAACCCGATTAGTTATTTCAATATGTTTTTTCTGTTGTGTTCCTGGAACTAGGCTAACCCAAAAACGGGTCCTGCATTTAAAGCTTTTCTAAAATTTCTGTTCTTAATCATAGTATACATTAGGGCTTCGTAGTTCAAACTTTAAATTTTCCCGTCCCAAATTTTAGGCAGAACGCCCAAGTATTCTCTCTTTTATGAATTTTGTATTCATATTTACCAAAATCGTTGCCCTTAAATTTCTTATCTCTTCTAGGGTAGGATTTTTGCTGTCGTTTTTTGTCTTCAATTGCTGTTTGTTTGTAAACCCCATCATCTGTGTATTCAAATCCATAAACATTTCCTGGCACTCCAAATTTGATCAAACTCAGTTGTGTCTCCTAGGTCTTTTAGCTCTACTGCAGCACATTTAGGAGCTAGCTGCGCTTTTTATTCTGGCGGTCCTCGAACATTCTTTTTATAATAAAAAATTATAATAACAAAATTTTTAAAAGCAATTAATAGTAAAACAAATTAAATAAACAAACGTATTGAACTGGGGGGTCAGTTCGTAAGCATAGCTTAAGCGTGCTTAGATTTTTCTAACTGCTCTTTTATTTTTTTTAGCTCATCTTTGTCCCTTATTATATAATTTTTCACTTAAACATCTTCAAACTATCTTGTCCTTAGTGTAAAATAAAACAACCCATTTTAAAATGCGATCTAAAATCTTTTAAGACAGCATTGTATTTTTGAGTTATAACCACACAGAAACTTAAGGCTTGCGGCCGCTAAAAGCTAGCTTTGACAGAGCTTTTCTTTTTTTTAACAATGTCTTGTTCAGCTGAACAGTCATCAATAATAAAGAGTGTTTCAGTTCCCTCAAATAGTCTATAGTAATGTTCTAAAAAAGTCGCTCAGTTTGTCGCTAGGATCAACTAAAAAAATATTTCCGTCTGTCCAAATAAAACTTCCTTTCTTTGTAAGACTTGTTGTGTTAATGGTTGTGCAGAAATATAACAATGTGCTCGTAATGAAACCGTTATTGTTGTAACAAATCAAGTACGAAGACAGTTTTCCCACACCCCCGTAATCCGCAGATAAGAGAACAGGCGGATCTTTAGCAGAAACGTCAAGCTATCCATCTGTTTTTTATTAGAATATTTCTTCTACATTTTAATAAGGCGCGTCTTTTAACCTGTTTTTCTTTCAATGTTTAACTGAGCAATCACAAACCATAAAAATATGCATTTTTATTGGGGCGTTTCCGTCTGCTTTTTTGGGAATATTTTTTTTATACCATCTTGCCCTATCCTTTCTCCACTTCCAAACAATCTGTTTTCAAATGTTTGGATCTAAAATCAACCACAGCCCATATTTGGTTATTAAGTAGTCTTCGAGTCTTAAATCATAAAGGCGAAAGTTTTTACATACGCGATCAACTGTAGGATCCCTTTGCCTACCTCCGCGAATAACTTTCTATTTCATCAAAGTGTTGATTTAGGTAAAAGGGCCGCGCCCGAATACACACTGATCAGACTTGCCATTATTACCAGTCAAACCCTTTTCAATTTTTGGATTATAAAACGCTTCTGATTCTCTCTGAAAAGGAGTTGTTCCTTCAGTAAACAAGAACAAAATTCCTTTTAAAGACTTCAGAGACTGATTTAGATGTAAGTTCCAGAGAGTGTCTCGCTTGTTTCTATTTTCTGTTAGTGGGGGTATAAATTTTTTTTAATAAATAACTGTTTTACTTTTATATTTCATAATAAATAACTGTTTTACTTTTATACTGGGTTGGGATTGTTCTGGCCAGTCCAGGGTTAAATAACCAACATCAAACTCAAGAGAAATGTCCGCTACTGTGTATTAGCTAAAGGGTCTTCAGACAGAACGACAGAGCCCTTAGGATTAAATGTCAGATGATACTAAGTTTTTCTTTAGTGCGCCTTTTTGGGAATATGACATATGCGTTTTAAACAGCTCAAAATCTAGAGGGATCAGAATCTGTTGCCAAATATGCTTCTGCTACTGCCTCAAACTTTAACATCATTCTTTGCATCCTCCGCTCCAACCCCTGTGCTTAAGACCGTTTGAGTCTTGTATTCCTGATAAACTTTTCTCTTTTCTTTCTTTTTTAGGCAGCCTAGATCGAATAGAGGGCAAAAATGTCGCCTCACCTAGTACAAAAAACTGCTGTGCCCTCCAGTTTAATTGTTATATGATTAACGATAGCCTGCCTAAATTAGCAACAACAGTAGCATTAGGATCTGTCGATGTAATAAACTATTTGAATGATAGTTTAGCAGTGCCTGGCATTATAACATCGTCAGCGCCAAGATCGGGGAACTTAACTGCTAAATCTTGTCCAGGCTCAACTGTTGAAGGAGTATTTACACTAATTACAGTCTGCCTTATGCCTTTTACGCCATGGGGTTCCTTCTCTTTTCTGTATGGGTCAAGGTCCCCAACCGTTTGAGTTCATAAAACAAAAAAGAATATAAATAAAAAATTGGATGAAGATTTTGACGCGATTGATCCTATTTAAGAAGAAAGAGATCTGCCAGGCCCTTCACTTGAAGAGTGAACAGAATTAGGTCCTTCATTGCGAGAAGAACTTGAAAGAGCAGCAGAAGGTTCTTCAACCCCTTCATTAGAAGAAGCAGAAACACCTCCCTCAGTTAGCGCATCTCGTGCATAACTATTAACAAAAAAGAATTTAACTCATTCTACTTTAAACTTAGGACTAAAGCCGCCAGAAGGGCCCCAGCCCTTTTTATTTTACGATTGATAAAAGCAACCATCTGTATATAAGAACTAGCAGAGGAAATTTGAAAGAGTTACTACAAAGCAGACCCAACTAAGTTTTTAAAACTAAACACAATTAGACAGAGGAATTCCTGTTGCCGACCAAAGGAATTAAACATTTTAAATTTTTAAAGGGCCTGAGGTGTTAGCTTTTACAGAACTTGGGCAAGAGTTGCCAACACCAATTGAAATAGAAATGACCCCTCTTCAGATTTAGGATTAAGAATAAATGTGCAGCAACAGAAATTGAAACGGGTTTTAATGGTCATTGAGACCTCACTCAGGATGTGACGCTCTCCATGATAAATGATAATAAACCCGTGCCACAATAAGGAAGAATATCATGTGCTTGCTAGGTAGCGGGCTCCCCAAAAAATGTGAGTAACTCATTCAAGAAACATGTGGTCATTGGGTGAAGTGACACTGAGTGAGAGTTAACAAGGCTGTAAGTAAGTGGGTCATGTGTTTGAACACTGATATGCCCACAGAGAAGGGGGAAGATCAGTTTTAAACCACAGATGGCCTAGAGACCGAACCTGTCAGGGCGGTGGCCTTTGACCAGTCATTACCAGGTAGCGATAATAGTTTGGGAAAGTACAGGGGAAAACTTAAAGAGAAAAGTTTTGTGTTAAATTTTGAATTTTTCATTTACCCTTCGTTTTGCCACCCAAAATTGGAAAGAGAGCCCAAGAAAGTATTACATGATTTGGGGCCTTGACTCCCAGTTGTATTGCGGAGCCGTTAAACCCTTTTAACCCCCAAAAAACCCCCCTTTTTCGCCTTTAAAAAACCCCCTTCGGGTAAAAAAAATTTTTTTAAAAAAAACCCCTTTTTAAAAAAAGGGGTTTGGGTTTTGAGAAATGCCAAAAAAATTTGGGGTTTTTTGGGGAAAAAAAAAAACCAAACCCCGGGGGGTTTTAAAAGTTCGGGGGGGCCCCGGGGGGGGGGGGGGGGGGGGGGGGGGGGGGGGGGGGGGGGGGGGGGGGGGGGGGGGGGGGGGGGGGGGGGGGGGGGGGGGGGGGGGGGGGGGGGGGGGGGCCCCCCCCCCCCCCCCCCCCCCCCCCCCCCCCCCCCCCCCCCCCCCCCCCCCCCCCCCCCCCAGCCCCCCCCGAAAAACCTTTCCCCAAGGGAAAAAAGGGGGGGGTTGAAGCTGCATTTCGCAAGAGCGAAGAATGCGGAAGAGAAGTCGAGACTCGTATCCCGGGACGGGAGAGTTCGGGGGGGCCAGTATATTGTCTCAGAGGAAGACGGGAATTGAAAAAGCAGGGAAGCTTTTTGAGGCGGGCAGGCCTCGGGGTTTTAGGGAGTTTGTATTCCCCGGTCCAATTTTTTGGGGTGGAAATGTGAAGGCCAATTTTTGAAGCGGAATAGTTATTTTTTCTCAGTGTAAAAAGAGTACAAGTGTGAAAAATTTTTATCTCTCAGGGAAAAGAGAGATACAAGGTGAAGGACTATTTTTTCTCTCAGTGTAAAGAAGATACATTTTGGGGAAGTTTGATTTGTTTTCGGTGTGAGGAGGTACATGGTCGGTTTATTTTCTCTCAGTGCGGAGAGAGAAAAGGTGAAAAATCGTTTAAATTGTTGTTGTGATTGTAAATTTTTTTTCCCCGAAAGAGGGGGAAAAGAAAAACATTCGGTAGTGCTCCTTTTGGGTGATTGGAAAGATTGCGGTGCGTAGGGGAGTAAATGCTGTCAAAATGCGGGATGCAAAAATGACAGTGTGCAGGGTACCCGGGATCCATTTTTTCCCCGGCGTAGCGCCGTTTTTTTCCCCCGGGAAAAAAAAAAAAAAAAAAAAAAAAGAAAGATTCTATTTGTGCCGGGGGCTTTAAAAAAAAAAAAAAAAAAAAAAGAGTTTCTATTTGTCCCCCTCAAGGGTTTGAGGAAGAAAAAAAAAAGGAAAGGTTTCTATTTGTAACCTCGGGTTTTAAAAAAAAAAAGATTTCTATTTGTCCCCCAAAGGGTTTGGGGAAAAAGGAAAAAAAAAAAGTTTAATTATTTATTGTGTAAAAATTTTTGATTTTTTTGTTTTTTTTTTCTATTTCTTTTGGAAGGGTGGTTGACATTTTTTTTTGGTTGTTACTCCGTTAAGGGTTTTTTTTTTGGTGGGATTTTTTTTTGACCCCCCCCCACCTCAGGACCGATAGCCTAACCCTCTTCTCGAACCTGGCGCAAGGGGGCAGGGCTTTGAGGAAATCGCTGTCCTTCCCCCCTGGGATTAGTTTTTTGTCCCTTTCCCCGGACTGTACCCCCAAACCCTCTTCCTGTTTTTTCAGGGGGACTGGCTTTGGGGGAGTCAAAAGTTTTTCCCTTTCCCTAAATTTTATTTCTTTCGCTTTCCTTTTGTTTCGTTTGATTTTTCCCCCTTGCCCCTCAGAGTGTGGGGATCAACTTCTCCTCCGTCACGCAAATGTGTAGGGGGTGGAGTTGATTCCCGCTCTCCCCAAATAAACTTTTTTATCTTTTGATTATTTTTTTTTGGGTTGGGGTGGAGATTTTTTTTGATTTTGGGTGAAGGGGCTTTAATTGATTATTGTTTATATTTTGTTTATTACGTTGTGTGTATATTGTGCAGTTTTTTATTTTTTCCCGTCCCAGTTTCACGGGAGACTTTGACCACTAGGGCTTTTGGGGGTTTTTTTTTTTGTTTTTCTTGATTTCTGCCCTTTTCCCGGTCCGGTATCCTTTCATTCCTTTTCCCCCCCCTTTTTCAAAATCTCTTAAACCTTCTCCTCTAAGCTCCATCTATTTTTTTTTAACATTTTCATTTTTAGGTTTTTTTTCCGCTTTTTTGTGTTTTTTCCCCTCTTTTTAATTTTTTTGGTTTTCCCTTTGTTTGAATTTTTATTCATTTTTTGTATAAGGCTCATTTTTTTTGTAAATTCGTTTAAAAAGAAATAAGAAAGAAAGACTGACAAAAAGAACATTGAGAACTAAAATTTTATAAAGAATTTATTTTCAAAAAACTTTATTGTGTTTTTTTTTTTTTTTGGGAAAACATTTTTGTATTAAACTTCATTTTGTTTTGAAAATTTCCCAAATTAAAACAGTTGCAAATTTTTTTGGAAAAAACATTCCCTTGGTTTTTCTATCTCCCCTTTTTTAAAGAAAGCTTTTTTGTTTACACCGGGAAATTGAATTCTGTTTTTGTAATTTACATAATTACTTTTGTGAAACAAAAACATCATTTTCCCTTATTTTTATTCATTTTGAGATTTTTGGTGTTTATATCTGACGATTCATTATGGATGATTTTAAAATTTTAAACAAGGGGGAACCGGGGGTTTTTGGGGGAGAAAAACTTACTAAATTGTGCAAAATGCACGATAGGGCAGACAGGCTAAGGAGGGGAAGAAAATAGACTAAAGGGGGGAAGCTGAACTAAAGAAATAAATACGGGGGGAAGCTGAAGGAATAACTACAGAGGGAAGCTGAAAAAATAAAACAGAGGGACTAAAGCTGAAAAACGTAAATTTAAGTTGGGGGCAGTTAATTTTTTTTTGAGACGTCTGAAATTAGAAGAAACAGGCTCGAGAAAACCCCCACCAGTCGGTTCCGCAGCCTCCCTAAACCCCAAAGCGGCATATATTAAAAAGTTGCCACCTTTGAGGAAAAACGGATAAATTTGTAGTTTTTTTTCCTTTTTAAAAGCCGCAACGTCTTGTGGTTCCCAAAGGGGAAAAAAGTGGACATTGTTTTGCGCGTTTTTTTTAAAGGGTCGCGTTTGACACGTCCCCTCACTTGCACAAAAACAAATTTAAACTTGGGATCAGTTGAAAGGGGAAACCCCCCTCAAGAAATTTCAATGTTCTGCGATGTTTTCCGAAGTTTCCGTTCTGTCCCCGAAAAAGGGTGTTTCCATTTTTCTGATCCTTTTGAGTCATTGTTTGGATCGTGGATCGTTTTGTCTAAAAGAACAAAATTTTTCAATCACGCGGATCCCTTTTGAGAACAATTTTTCCCAAGCTGAGCAAAATTGGGGCCACTTTCCTTAAAGAAAGGCAATTTAAAACGTGGAGGAAATGGTCAGAGGCTGTCAGTATTGTATCGCTCACCTAGATAAGGGCGTGGCTAGGAAAGGAAAATTTTTTCCATCTTTGAGTTCATGCGTCATGTCACCCCATCAGGACGGGGAAGTTAAGGAAAGGAAATCGTGGGTCTTTTTGGCCCCTCAAGGATATACCTATCCTGGGGGACGGGTCTTTCCGCGGTTCGGTACTTTGCCAATCCCATACTCACGCCGGAAAGACCCGTTACTCCCAGCAAGTTCCCGAGGTCGTGGACAACGACCACCCGTGACTTTTGGGCCAGTCGTGACGAACGAAGTTCAAAAAATCAGCGGCTGCCGTAACAATGCATTTTTCTTTTGTATGAAAGTTCCATTTGGGGGGAAAAATTGCCTTTAAAACCAATGATTAAAACCGCTTTAGTCTCAAAGATTGGAAAAGGCCTTGTTTTTGGCCCCAGATCAATCTTTTGTGGACTGGGTTAAAAACGGACCCTCAAGGGTTTTGCAGGCTTCGGGTTTTTGCGAGACATGGGTGCACTACTGGGGTGTACGGATTTTCGGCTTCAAGCCAGATTAAACACGTCCAAAAGTTGGGGTCGTTTGGAGGCAAGATTAAAACATTTCCGCTGGGGGGAAATTTCAGTGTCACCGTACTACTCCTTTTCTTCCCCTGGTTATTGATAACCCCATCTGCGCTTGATCTTGGGAAAATTTGCCAGGTGTGGCTACAGTCATGGGGTGCTGGAGGTCGTTTGTTCCTTGTTTGTGGAACAGATCAAACGCAAAGAGCAGGGAAAGGCTAAAAAGCGCAAAAAGTTAAAAAAACGGGATGAACTCCAATACCCCAATGATTTAAAAAAAAAGCGGGGGAAAAACGAGACGCGACGCAATACTTTTGGCTAAACAGATGTCATGAACAAACGGAAAAAAACCAAGTACAACGGACTTAAAAATTCTCAATTTTGTGTACCTGGACAGGACAACGGGAATTGTGTTCCCAAAAAACCACTTAGAGAAACAGTGGAAACCATGATGCATTTTCGCGGTCACTGGGGAATCAAAAAAAAAAATTAAAGGATTTTTTATTCTTTTTTTTGGCCGGGTGTCACAAAGGAAGTTAAAAAATACTGCCGCTCTGTGACATCTGCCAAAAGACACCGAAAGTCGCGTCCATGTGCACCTTTGACAAAAGGCCTCCATTCCTTTCCTTTCGGAGGTAGCTATTGATTTGTTGGACCGCTACCACTGTCCTTCGGGATATCCAATTTACTTTGGGGGGATACAGCAAAAAGGTATCCAGAAGCGATTCCTGAAGAAAATTGATACAGTATCTGTCGCTGAAGCCTTTACTTAAAATTTTTTCCAAAGGTGGGTCTTCCAACGAAATTCTCTGGGTTTGGGGGGAACGAATTCATTTCTGTCTCATGGAAAAATTTACGGGACTGTTGTCAATCTTTTCCATTTCAACCACGCTATCACCCCCAATCAAATTTGGCGGGTTTTGAACGTTTCAATGGAACAAAAATCAGTTGGAAAAGTTGAAAGGGCAAGACCCCCAGGAATGGGATCTTTTGTCCCGGGCTTTTTTTTTTTTAAAAGGGAAATGCCAAACAAAACGGGGGTTTTTCCACCATTTAGCTTCTTTTCGGACATCACCAAGGGGTCCTTTGGATCATTGTGACACAATGGACGGAAAAGACGGAATACGACTAAAACGTTTACCATACGTTTTTGAAACTCAAACGTTTTGAAGGAAGTGGCTTTTGCTCAAAAGTCGCTATGGAAAAAATGAGTTACAAGGTCTTTGCAGACAAATGCAAAGGCCGTTCCTTTTTGAGGGGGTAAAGTCCTTTTATTTCTCACGAGAACATAACGCTTCGGTTTTGGGAAGGGTCCTTTTCAGGTGGTCGAAAAAAATTTCTAAGGAAAAAAAATTTTAAAATCAAAATGGCAAACACTGAGAAGGTATTTCATGGAACATGTTGGAAAAAGTAGTTGAACACAAATGTTGCCATCACCAGTCGGTTGGTGGGAAAATCCTGTTTCGAACTGATGTCAAATACGCATTATCGGTGAATTTTTACCCCCTGAAAAATACAGGGGGAGATCAAAGGTTTTAAAAACAGCAAATGTAGGGTGAAAAATTACCAGTGCAGATGATGTTTACCCCTTCCTATTCGCAAAAAAAAGGTTTAAACCTAGAGGTTGGTTTTTCGAATGATTGTCACAAGTCAAAGAACAGCCAAAGACATTTTGAAAGACTTTTTGGGTGTGTTGACGGATTTCCCCCGGTACTAACTGGTTTTTTGAAACCCCATTATTATTTTCTTCTGAAATACCAGTGCGAACCCAGCCTACCCCCCCCCTTTGCAAAAAAAAAAGGTGGTTGAGAGAGAAAACAATGTAATGTGGATTTAAAGGGATAGAACCTTTACATCTCCGTACAGCTCACCCTGGATTGGTGGACAACCCGATGGTCAGGCTTTTGCTCGATTCAGAAAAGTAAAAAGATCATGTGTTCGTGCCGAGCAGGTTATTTTGTGGGCTTTGGCATTGCGGAATTCCAGTTTTACGTTGAACCCGTGCCCCGGAAAACAAAATTATGGCAGTTTTGGTTTTACGTGCGTGAAAAATTTATGGACAAAAGAACTGTCTTCAAGGGAAAAGCATTCCTGTTTTGTCTTTTTTTAAAGATTTCGGTTTTTTGATCCTTTTGACGGTGCTTTTTAGCTTGACGATTAAATCAATGGTTTTATGGGAAAAATTTTCTTGTTGAAGTGACATAGTTTTGCAAGAAACGCTACTTGATTTTGTTTAATACAAAAAAATTTTTTGGTAAACAAAGGGGGAAAACAAGTACTATTATGTCTAAATTTTCTTTGAAGATGAATCTAATGATGTGTGATGAGCCCAAAAAAACTCTTAGAAAAGTATTAACATGTTTTGATTGTTTCAAGAGACAAACCAATTTTTTTCAATTTTTCATTAATGGAAAGAGTGACTTTTCAATGGACAAAAAAATTACAGTGGGGGAAAAAAAAATTAGTTTTAAACAGTTTATTTTGTTACATGTCTATTTAGAAGCGTTTACACTTGGAAAAATTCCATTTCAGAGGGTTTTTAAACAGGGTGTAACAAAGATCAAGGGGAAAAATTGCTTCACACTTAAAAATATATACCAATTTGTACTTTGAATTGTTAATACCCTAGTTGTTTTATCCAGTAATTTGGAAATGTTTTTTGGAATGTGGGATCAATAGAACTTTTTTTTTTTTTTTAAAAAGCTGAATTGAAATAACCTTTTAAAAGGTGGACAAGTGTTGTTTATTTATTATTAATTTTGGGAATATGTGTAGGTTACCATTTTGAGATTCTGGTAGTGGGTTTTAAATGGGGAAAGGTTTTCCAAAAAAATTCTGGGAGAAAATTTTTTCATCCCCCGGGGGGGGGGTGTATGGACACCTCCATCAAGGGTGTGACGCTCCATCCAGTAGTTAGGAATGAAATTTTTTCCCCGGCCCCAATTTAAAGAAGAATAATCTGTGGCTTTATAGTGAGCGGGGTCCCCAAAATAATTTTGGAGATCATTCAAAAACGAATGTGGTCTTGGGGAAAGTACCAGGTGAGAGTTTAACAAGGGCGGTAAGGTAAGGTGTGGTCATGTGTTTTGAACCGAGTCACCACAGGGGAAGGGGGGGGAAAAAGTCAGTTTTAACCCCCCAGATGGCCAGAGCTCGAAACCCCGTCAGGACGGTGGTCCTCTTTTTCTGACCCTCATTACCAGTGAGGATAGATAGTTTTTGGAAAAACAGGGGGGAAACTTAAAGAAAAGGGGAAAAAAATTTTATGTTGAATGAGAAGGGTTATTACACGAACCCTTTTTCGTGTTTACCCCTTCACCCAAAAACCCTTGCCCCCTTCCCTTCGTCTTTACCCCGTGGGTGGTTGAAGATGGCATGGGTGTGGGGGGAAAACACGGTAGTTCAGCCCCAGCCATACAAATCCAGGGAGGGAGTTGAAGCTCTCATTTCGCAAGAGACAGAAAAGTCGCGGAAGAGAAGTCGGACTCGATCTCCAGGACGGGAGGTCGGGGGGCAGTATATTGTCCCGAGAAAGACAGGGGGAAATTTAGAAACAGGGGAAACTTTACTTGAGGAGGAGGTCCCTGATTAGGGGTTATGTATTTCTCCGGGCCGGAATTTTGGGATAACGGATTGAAGGCCATAGCTTTATAGAAGCGGAACGATTATTTTTTTCTCTCAGTGTAAAGAGAGATCAAGTGTGAAAATATTTATCTTCAGTGTAAAGAGAGATACAAAATGTGAAAACTATTTTTTTTCAGTGTAAAGGAAATACTGTGTGAAAATTGATTTGTCTCTCGGTGTGAGGGGTAATGTGTGCGGATTTATTTTCTCTCATGCGGAGAGAGAAAAAGGGGTTTAAAAAATCGTTTACAAATTGTTGTTGTGACTTAGTAAATGTTTTCCTGAAGGAGGGGGGAGAAGAAAAATTTGGTGTGCTCCTTTTGGTTAGGGAAAGATTGCGGTGCTATGGAGTAAAACTGTCAGAATCGGGTTGCAAAGTGGGCAGTGTGACAATGAGGGGGAAAACAAAAAACATTAGAAACAAATTTCGATTTCATTTCCATGCGGAAAAACCTGGGGCTTATGATCGCCTAAAGTCAATAAGGGGGGAAACAGAAAACAATTTGGCAAAGCAAATTAGAAAAAGAGGATAAAAGAAGAAAAAAAAAAAAATGGGTGAGCAGCATAAAAATTTGGGCAAAGAAAATTTTTAACAGCGAAAAAAGGTTTTGGAAAAAGGGGGGGCTTGGTTTGAAGTCTGTCGAACGGGCCGCTGCATCCAAAAAGGGAGAAAAGGGGAAAAAAAAACAAAAAATTTATGAAAAAACTACCAGGAAAAAAAAGGGGCCTTTTAGGAAAAGGGATTAAAAGATAAAACGGTTTTGGGTTTTGCAACCACACTCGTTTAGCTTTAACCGGGGGTGCCAACAGGGCCATAACGCCTCCAACACCTCAACCGGGGAAAGGGGTTGAAAAAATTCCCAAAACTTAAAGAAAAATGCAAAGCTCTTGAAGCCTTTCCGGCTAAAGGGAGTGTTTTTATTGGGGTTTTGCTACTTAGGCAAAAGTTCGGTTAATGGGTGCCTCGGGGACGTTAGGGCCTAGCTGGGATTTAATTTTTTTTGAAAAAGATGGGAATCCCGAAAAAATTTAAAAAAAAACAAAGCGCTTTTCGCTGTAGACGTCATGCGAGTAGCAACGGGGGAGTCTTTCGGGTGGGGCGCTTTCTGGTTGTGGGGCGGGGTTTCTGGTTGTGGGGGGCTTTCTGGTTCTTCAGGGTTAGGGACTTTCTTTTAAAAAAGGATGGGGGGCCTTGTTTTAACTTTTATTGGCCCTAAGTTTTGGGCGCCAGTATAAGGGTTTCTTGTTATAATTCTTTTATGCCAATCGTGTTAAGGAAAAGGGTGCTGTTTAATTTTCCCTGGCCCAACCAAAGTCAACCTTTTTACCTTCATGTAAAGACGTCCCTTTAACCTTTTTAGCTGGAGGCAAAAACAAAAGCAGAGTTATAGCACTTTAAATTTGGGTAAAAATTGTTTTCTGGGGGTCAAAGCCCGTAGACTGATCTACTATGCAGACTTAGTTGTGCTTGTGCCCCCAAAAACACCAAACGTTTTTCCGAGGGTTTATTTAAATCTTTGCACTCCTGGGATTGTTAGGCCTTTTTCTTTCATCTAAAATAAATGTTGCCCCGTTAGGATGTTTTGTTCATGAATCCCAAAGAAATTGTTTGTTGGTTGAAAAAGGGTGTGGCCAGGCCAGTAGTATAAGCATATTCTCTTTTTGCACCCCCAAATATAAGTGCCTAACCCATGATTGGGTCTATTTTTTTTAAAATCTGTTGAAGGATTAATGTTTTAAAATTTTTGCGTTTTTTTTCAAGCATTATTGCCTTGGGCTGTTGAAGGATTAAAGCGCTGTCGCTTGGGGGGGAACGTATTCGTTTTGTATTCGTCTTACTGGAATAAACATGAATTAATATGCCTTAAAAAGATTTGGGGTGGTTTAAAGGTTTGCAAAAGAAACACCCAGCCAGTAGTTGCCATAAAAGGCAAAATTTAAGATTCTGGTAAAAAAACATAGGGCGGGATGACCAGGGGTGGGACTTATCATTATTTTTTGGGGATTTTTAAAAAACTGTTCCCGGGTTTTCAAGTCTAACTTGAAACCGTAGGGTTGCACTGAATGGTTAGTAAACTGAAGTCCAAGATTTGGGGGTTTTAAAAAAGCTCCTACTTGAATTTGGGATTTTGTTAAAATTTAAAAGGTTCCTTTTTTAAATTAATTTTTTAAATAGTTATAAAAAAGGATGTACATCTATATTACCCAAACAAAAAGAGCGTGTGTTCTTAACGCACCCAATTTAAAAATAGGGGGTGATTGTAGGGTTGCCCTTATGAAATTGGGTTTAAAATAAAATGGTTAAATATCTGAAAAGATAAGAATAACTGGGTGGTGTTAAGGGGGCAACCAAGGCAATCTATTAAAACATTTTTAAAATACTGTGGCTACTACAACTTTTTTCTTTAAGAGAAGTATTTACAAAAATTTTAAAATTAAGTTTAAAAAAAATGGGCAAAACTTATAATTATATGAAAATTTTCCAAAACCGGAAGAAAGGGGGTACGTTTTTCTAGAATCTTTCTCGAATTTAGGCTTTTATGATAGTGGCGAAAAAATATCATTTAAAAAAACTAGTACTTAAAAAGCGGCCCCTTTTTGAGTACGAGGCAGTGGCCGTCTGATTTTCTCGTAAAAACCCCAATTTTTTATGTCCCTTTTTCAACAGTTAAAAAAGATTCTAATTTGTTTAATGGCTATCCTCTACAGTTCTACCGGCATTGCCCCAACTAAAGTAGGGTTTTGCGATTACAGTTACATAGGTTGGCGGAGAATTGAATTTAAAAATTAATTGAGGTTTTTTTTAAAATTTATTGGATGTAAAAATAGCCGGGGAAAACCAGTTGTTTTTTCAATTTATTAAATGTGCTGGGGTAGAGGAAACATATTTGAAAATTAACAAAACCTTTTTCCGCGGACGTTTAAATTTTTTTGTGTTATGGGGAGAATTAAAAAAATGCGGGTTTACACCCATTTATTTGCACGGAAAAACCCCCCCTTTTTTAATGTACTGATTTCGTCAATTTATAGAGGTTTTGGGGTTTTAATTTTTTTTTTGAAAACAGGTGTTAAATTTTTTACCCAAAACTGATTGTTTTTGGGGGCGTGATTAGTATGGAAAAGGGGGGTTTCGGGCAAATGATGGGTGGTCGGAACCCCCATATTTACATTTTCTTGGCCCAAAGCTCGGGTGGTGCCCCTCCGGGTTTTCCTTATGTGAAGAAGAACGTCAGCGGAGCATGGGGTCAAAAAAACCCCTACATGACGACAAGGAGGAGGTGTGGCCAAAAGAGATGGGTTAACGAAGCTCTATGGCAAACCCAAAAGCTGGAGAAAAAAGGCACTTTTTATTCAAGGGCTGGCGACCCGTAGCCAAGGTGTGCGCGAAGAGAAAAGCCAAAGACCCGAGAGGGGATAAAATTGCGTTGGGGGGGGGGGGGGGGGGGGCCCCCAAAAAACAAAAAAAAAATTTTTTTCCCAAAAAAGTTTGGTGAGGCTGTTGCCTTTATTCAGATGTCATCGGCCGCTAGGGGGAAAGAATGGTTATTTTTAGTTTCCATCAAAAGCTTTTAGAGACAAGACAGTGAAGGAGCCTCCACACAAACAGAAAAGAACTCAAAAACCCAGGTAGACCCTTCGCTTATGTGCAAGTGTCCCCATAAAAAAAACACAAGCATCGGTGAAGGGAAAGTAAAAATCTGGATTAAAATTCTCGACTATTTTTTGTCCAGAAATTAACAGATGAACACGTAAAGGACAGGATTGGGGGGCCGGGCCCCGGGGAAAATATCCAAAAGGGATAAATTTGTGGTCTGCTGCATGGCGTACGGAATAAAAAAAAGATCAAACTGCAGTGAACATGGGGATAGCCTGTTAGTAGAGCCCCGGGTCATAACGTGCTGACCTGGGGTTTTCACTTTGAACCCCACGGGCCATTTCGATTCGGGGGATTTTTCCCTCAGGTTAACTTGGCTTGACCCCTTTTCCAAATAGTCCTTCGAATGAGCAAAAAAACCCAAGGGTTCTTGTTTGAATGCCGCATAAATCTCGCACATTCATTCATTATCCCATCGCCCCCGGGGAGCATAGGCTATCGACGCCCCTTGCCATCGCACTCTTTTTGGGGCTGTTCGGGTCATTCCGTCTAGTTGTTCCCTTGTTTTCAGCTCCGGCTCAGTGTCTCGCCCCCGCTTTTAAAAAGGCCCCACCCCTCTTTTTCCCTTTTTCCCCCTGCGGGTTCAGGTCGGGGTTGGCATTTGTAGCGGGAAACCCTGGTTTCCTGAGGGTGTGTCCGACCCAGACCATTTCCCTTCGCAGATCTGCTTGGCCATTTTTCCCTGCCCCGACGCCCCCACAGATCTTCGTTTCGGTCTCTCCCCATCGGTTTTTGTAGTGCCTCAACAGGTTTTGAAAAAGGTTTAATTTTTTGTTGCATGTCTTGTTGTCCGCCAGCTCGTCCGTAGAGCAGAATTGATTTCACATTGGAGTTAAAGAGCGGATTTTTGGTTTTATGCTGTTCCTCAGTGCCCAGATTTTTGAGCTGATGAAAGTGCTTTGCCTTGCCGATTCTGGCTGGGGACGTCCGGTCCGTGCCCCTGTTGGTCAACCACGTTCCGGTAGACAAGACTACACCCCCCTGAGGGCCTCCCTATGTGATTGAGTGTTGGCATGGAGTTAAATTTTTCACAGCTGGGTCTTTTCCCTCTCCTGTTAATTTGACCCCTTGTCATATAACATTTTGCACCACAAAAATCCATACCAATTTTCGGAAGAGAACCCCTTTGGCATGTTTACAAAGCAGCACCTGCATGAAAAATCGAAAGAATTTAAAAAGTTTTTAAATTGAATGAACGATATGGACTGAAAGACACAGGAAAAAACTGAATGAAGCGCTGGCAGCATCTTCATAGCTCTACCCAGGGAGGCAGTCTGTTGTAAAAACGAAATGGGGGAATGTAAGCGCTAGAGCTTGGTCTTGGGGGGGATAGGCACTATGTAAGTCTCTCTCTTAAAAAAACCCTTTTTTACCTTTAAGAAAGGATTTGGGGGTGCCAATGGATTTTACAATGAAAAGGGTGCATGGCATCGTAAAACATTACAAACACATCCACTGGATACTAGGGTTTGGGGTAAATAACGATAATAAGAAAAAAAAGTGGAAGAGTTGAGCCTTTGATAAAAACTAATTTCCCCCTTTTTTAAATAAATTAAAGCATTTTTACATGATCCTTCACACACACACACACCCCACACACACCACCAAAACACACCCCACGCGTTTTTTAGAACCCCCTACCCCCCCCTCCCCACTGCCTCGGCCTCGCCCCCCGTCCCATTCCCTCCCCTCCCCCTACCTGCCTTTTTTTTTATAAACAGAGCAAGAAGTAAATGTCCGAGGGTACTGTTATTAAGTTCCTTAAAAACAAAATTTGAAATCATGTTAAGGACTGAACTCTGTGAACAATAGTCTGTCTCAGTTTTTTTTAAAAAAAAAAAAAAACAACAGCAGCAACAAAAAAACCAACCCAACAAACCCTCCAAAAAAACTTTTAATTTGGAACTACTTGAAAAGGTCATGTGAAGAGCAATCAGCGAAACACTGGCCGAATGGTTGACAAAAAAAGGGTTTTTCCCAAAAGACACCACAAGCATCCAAAAGGGTTTTTGAGCAATGAAAAAGCAAAAAGCAAGTTTTCCTTTTTTCCAACGTTTCGGTCTGGGCCTTCTTGGACTTCTTTTATTAGGTATTACTGGAAAATCAAACAAATTTTAACTTGTCTTTCTTTATTTCTATTTGTGAATTGCAGAGGCTGGCACAGGCCCCAAAAGAGAACAAGTCGAAAAATTTCATTAACAAAAGTGATCAGTGTTAAACATTGCACCCTTATAGATCCCTAACCGACCCCACCTCCTCCCCACCCGATACCACACAACCCCCACCAGAAAAAAAACTCACACCCCAAAAAACACCCCCAACACCACACCACACCACACACACAAACACACACACACAACACAAACCCCCCAGCCGCCGCACGCAGAGAGGAAAGGAGGACAGAAAGAGAGAGAGGGGGGGGGGGGGGGGGAGGGGAGAGAGGGAATTTCCCTTTTTAATAACAGTCGCAGATTCAATTTTTAAGAAAGTTTTTCAAACAAACCCCTTGTCAAGAACGTTTCAAAAAAACCCTCTCCCTATTTATCCCGCAAATATGAAAGTTGTCTAAAAAGTAAGGTAAATTTTTTTTGCAAAAAAAATCACCCAAGAGCACACTTTTGGCAGGCTGACCACCCCATGCTACTCCGAAAAGGTTTGGAGCAGGGGGAAGGGGAGAGGGTATAAGCATGTATAGGGGAAGGACTGGGGGGGGAGGAACGAAAATTTAAAATAAAAGGGGGGGGGGGGGGGGGGGGACAAAAATTTTTGGAGTGCGGAGGGTGTGGCGCGCGCGTGAAAACGAAGCCACGTGTGAAAAAAAAAAGGGGGGGGGGGGGGGGGGGGGGGGGGGGGGGGGGTTTTGTGTGTGGGGGGGGGGGGGGGGGGGGGGGGGGGGTTGGGGGGTGGGGGTGGGGGGGGGATTTGGAGGGGGTGGGGGGGGGGGGGGGGGGGGGGGGTTTGTGGTTGTGGGGGGGGGGGTTTTGGGGGTTTTTTTTTTTTTTTTTTTTTTTTTTTTTTGGTTTTGGGGTGGGGGGGGGTTTTTTTTTTTTAAAAGGGTTGTGTGTTGTTGGTGTTTTGGGGGAAAAACACAGGTAGTTAAAAAAAACTTAAAAACCCCCAAAATTATTTTATTTTAAAAATTTTTTTAAACCCCCAAAAAAAAAATTTTTTTTTCCCCTAAATTTTAAAAAAAAAAAAGGTTTAAAAAAAAAAAAAAGGGCCCCTTTGGGAAAAAAAAAAAAATTTAGTGTTATGTGGGAAAAAAACATTTCTACCTAAAAACAAAAAAAGAAAAAACAAAAAACACAAAAAATGGAGATGAGGCCCCCGGTCCCCCTATGAATCCAATAACAGAGACAGTATGCTCGATTACCCAAAACGCGCGCGCGCATCGCCGCCGCCAGAACGTGAGCTGTTTAAAAAGGCCATGTTTAAAATCACATCGTTTCACTTCATAATATTTAGACCCACCCATTACTTCCTCTCCTTGCCCTTTTATTTCCTCCTCCCCCTCACCATCTCCCTTTCCGTTCGTAGACCGATCATGTCCAGAGAGAGAGAGAGAGGAGGGGTAAGGGGGGAAGAGGGGGGTTGGGAAAGCTAGGGACCCATGGTTTTCCCCTATTCCGGTACGGGAAACTACGATTGGGCGTACGGCCCACACAAGATCAATACGGGGGAAAATGACTTTCAAAAATTTGGTTCACTTAAAAATGAATGTATCAATTCAATGGACTTTAAAGTTTTGGTAGGATGGAAAGTGCGTAGAAAAAATTGGTTTGTGACTTTGATGGATCTATGTTGGTAAAGTGGAAGAGTGTGTAAAAATGGGTTTATAAAGTTTTTAAACGCATATTGTCATGTTTTACTAAGGGTGTGTGATTTGATCTACAAAAAGTCCAAGTGTGATTCTGTGGGAAGGAAGAGGAGGGTTTTATGGATGGGGGAATGTTATTTTTAAAAAAGTCTTAAACTGCATTTGTTTTTAAGAAGTTCGCCTTATACCGATATTAATTTTACACAGCAATTTTGTTTAGTTTTTTTCGTTTTTCCGTATGTTAGGTTTTGGGGGTCGGAAAAATTTGGGGAAAAAATACTTCATATGGGGGTTGTAAAATGAGGAAAATTGGGTTGAACCATTGGAAATCACTGACGTGGTAGAAAAGGAAAAATTTAGTTATTTGAAGTCGGTTTGGGGGAGAAAGGAAGAAGGGTATAAGGGTCTAAAAGGGAAAGGAAATGAAGGAAAAGGGGAGGGGGGAGGGGAGAAGTACACTTTTTTTTTTTTTTTTTTCCCTGTTTTCCGTATCACTTGAGAGTTTCCCCTGGCAACCGAAATGTGGGTGGTCAGCTTGTGTGTGGTGAAGTATTGATGTGTGCGAGGTGTTGGGCCCCCCCCCTTTTTTGGGGGACCCCTAAAAATTTTTTCCTTTT
>JAFLJL010001190.1:0-40016 GCA_018398815.1 Conus ventricosus | reverse complement strand
TTGGGGGGGTCAAAAGGGAAACCTTTTTTTTTTTTTGGGGCCCAAGTCCTGAAGGAGAATTTTCCCGATTTCTTTGCTGTTGGGTGATTTAAAAACCACAACCTTTTTGGGGGTAGTGCCGGTACTCCCCAGAGGTCTCGATGAGGATGTCCTTTGGATTTTGGATTTGTTTTGTCTGAACGAGGGATCTGAAATTTACCTCCCCCTTTCCACAGGTTACTTTCTTTTTTTAAATTTGTCGTTTGTCCCCCCTCCTGGTCCTGGATTTAAGTGGTCTGCCCATGACACTGCACGGAATGACCATTTCCCTGTCTTACTAAAACCCCTCATAACGAACCGTCTCTGTCTCTCAACTTTTAAATTACAAGAAAGCAACGGGGATCTATTTGCAGCCACTATTTCTAAAGAATTAACACTGATTTTCTTCAAGCCGGACCCACTGAATCCTGACAAACACTGGGGATTCAAGTGTGCAAAGCTTGTATTCCAGTGTTTTCCGAAAAAATTCAAATCCCAAAAACACCCTGGTTTGATTCAGACTGCCAAAAAATTTCCAAAGTTAGAAAACGGGCTCAGCGCAGGGTACCAACGACCTTGGGGCCCAACGCTCGGCCCATAAAAAACTCCGTGCAAAACCCAAAAACACTTTTTAAAATCATAACGTCGGCCCCGGAGAACTTCTGCTCCAGGCTGACATCAAAAACTTCCAAGAAAAAAGGGGGAACATATTAAAAAAATCAAAGGAAGAACACCTTCCCACTGTAAACCCATCTAAATTTTCTGACTTTTTAAATAACAGACAAAAAAGCAGTTGCAAAACCTTGCTTAAACCCATAAAAAAAATTTCTCCCTCTAACAAATCACCATTTTTATCAAAAACAAACCCCTAAAAAAAAATCACCCTGCAACTTTTCGTCCGACAACATGGAAACTACAATTTTCTTTCATTTTAAACGCTAAAATCGCCTTACTTCTTGCAGCGATTCTTCTCCAGGTATGAAGAAATCCATTATAAACTGTTAAAACACTCCGAAATAGGCTAAAACACCCTTTTACAGTATAAAACCCATGTGGGACTACGGGTTGTTTTCCACCCCTTTTTGGCGGAAAGCCCTCTTTATTCACCCCCAAACCGGAAAAAATCTTTCTAATCCATCAAACTACCATCCCATAGCTTTGACCACTGTGTCTGAAAATTGATGGGAAAATGGTCAATGCTAGGCTCATGGGAAAACTTAAACCGAGGGCCCTTTTTGGGGCGAAAGAACAGTGTGGTTTTCCCGCAAACATCGACTACCTTTGACCATTGATTCGTCGAATCACTTTTTCGAACGTTTTTTTTTGAACGGGCAGCATGCGTGGCAATTTCTTTGACTTGGAAAGGCCTATGAACTCCCTGAAGCGGGAACTTCATATCTCCACATCGGGTTTTCGAGTCATCTTCCCTTTTTTCAAAACTTTTTGGGGGAACGACAGTTTCAGGCCCGGGGTTTGGGCACTACTCTCCTGATGCCCCAAGCAGGATTGGGGTTCCACAGGGGAGCATATGTCTCCTCCCTCTTTAGTATTAAATAAACACATTGTGAACAGTCCAGCGGGGGTTTTTTTTCAGACTGCCTTTTTTTGTGGATGATTTGCTGTCTACGCAACTGGGAAACCCGTACCCAGTGTCCACGCAGGCTCCCTTTGCTAATAAAATCCTCGTGGGCAGATAAAAAAGGTTTCCCTTTTTCCCCCGACAAAGACCATGATTCACTTTCCCTAATTTCCGTCATTTTTCCAGAACCCGAACTTCAAAATAGGGAAATCTCCCATTCCAGCTGTTAAAAAGGCCAAATTTCGGGAGTCATTTTGACCAAAAACTTAAATTTCTCAGCCATATTTAAAAAACCCCAAAACTGCTTCAAAGGCACTGAATTTCTGCGGGCGTAGCCACACCCGACGGGGCGCGATAAAAAACTTTTTGCCCTCTACAAGCCCCGGCCGTTCCAAAATGGACACGTTTGGTTTCGGCCCGCAAGATCTCTTACCCCCAAACTCTTGACCCTACCACCACAAGGGTTCGCTCTGTCTTGGAGCGTTCCGACCACCCTGTTACAGCCGACGCAGGGCGGGGGAAACCCTTTACTGCCAACCGCAGGCGAAACTGTCTTTGAATTATTAATCCTGTTCTCAGAACCGCAAAACCTGCCTAGACGTGTATTTTACCCTCCGTTCCCAAAATAATTTTAAAAACCCGAAATGTATTTCCCCGTTTGGGCTTCGAAGCGGCCTCACGGGCGGAATGAGGTCTAGACCTAGGATTGTGCGGGTTTTCCAAGTTTTTCCGGGTCAGCCTCCGGGGCCTTTTTCACACCGAGATTCGTTTTGATCTTGCAACTTTCGTAAAGAAAACACCCGCTCCTGGGGTACAAGGCGTTTTATGCTGACCTCTGTTCAAATTCCCCCCCAACAAAAAATTTTCACGACGTTCCCCAAATCTGAAAATGGAGTGGCCTGCAGCCCACTGCCCGGGGCCCTTCCAAACTTTGGAACATATCCATTCAATGCTTCTGTCTATTCTGTGAACTTATGCTCTGGTCCTGGCTTTGAAGATAATTTCACATTCTTCGAAGAGGGATTTTCTGGTTCTGTCGGGATTCGCTGTCAGCTTTGGAGGCCATAGCTAGGCCGCAACCTTCAGCATCCAGAACTTTTATTTTTTAAAAACTTTTAGCAAAGTTGAAGGCGGACGGTTCAAAACATTATTCTTCGCTTGGTTCATGGTCATGTTGGCATCGGCAGGGAATGAAAAAGGTTGATGTTTAGCCAGAACGCACAAGAGAGAAACTGTAACACTTATATCCCTGCTCAGATGTGAAACCCAAAATTAACGATTTGTGAGAGACCTCTGGCAGGAGGATTGGAACACACGAGAATAACAAACCTTTCAGATCGTCCAAACCTTAGGAGTTACTCCATTACGTCGGGAGGTCGTAAAGAGGAACGGTTCTGTGCGGCTGCACAACCGGCCATTCGTTATTTTACCAATTTCTTACCTTTTAAAGAGTGAAGAAGCTTGTGGTGCATTCCATGTCATGCGCCACTCACAGGGAAAAACATGTTCTTTTAGAGTGTTGGGACTTGCACGACTGTGAGACCAAAAAATTTACAGGGCGTCCTTGAATATCTGTTCAGGGATGATCCTTGAGTTTTGAGAGAGATTAACTTTTTCATCTGATTTAAGATTTTACGGCGAAAGATTTTTAACAAAGTTTATGGTGCGTTGTAGACGATGTCATTAAACGAGATGTGGAAAGTTGAGTTGTTGTTTTTTTTTTTTATTTTTTAAATTTTTATTTATAATTATTTATTTTTTTTTTATGAATGGTGAAGTTGATTTTACGTGACAGCCCTGATGTGGCCTTTGCGGTCGGCTGGGCTATAAGCACATTATCATATCTTACATACACATATATATGTATATATATGGAAATGTTCACTTTGTTCTCTCACTTTGTCCTCACATTCCTCAGTACCTGTTGATTTTCCCCCCCCCCTCCACCCATGCCTTATCTATTTTTATAACTCTCCCCCTCCCCCTTTTTTTTGTTTTCCCTCTCTCTCATTTCTCCCTTCTCTCTCTGTGAAGTGTGTGTGTGTATGTGTGTGTGAGTGTGTGTATGTAGATGGTGGTCATGAGTGCATGTGTTTCGCTTGATGCAACAGTTATCAGCATGGCCTTCATTTTTCCTGAACCGGAAAAATTTCCCCTAAATGATGTCATTTCACTTGATGTCACACAAACACACATGCATGATAGCACACACGCAGGCACAGACACGCGCGAGTTCGCACACACACACACACACACACATTAAAGATGTGTTTAACCATCCAGTCTGCCTTGTTTGTCAGTTTCTTTGAGGGTTTGTTTGGTATTTATTGTTTTTGTATTGTGCTCTCTCCCATTCTGTGTGTGTGTGTGTGAGTGTGTGTGTGTGTGTGTGTGTGTGGGTGTGTGTGTGTGTGTGTGCACAGCGCACAAAAAAATAAGAGAAAGATAAACGGGCAAGACAGACACTCAGGACTGACTTCAGAATTTGGCATTTTGCACCAGTATTACTAACTTGTGTGGATTGTGTTCCCTATTCTTAATGATTTAAAATCTTACATTAAATTTAAAACCTTGGCATTTGATGGGTAAGTTGTTTTCTGTAGGCGATGGGGTATACTTCACTACGTAGAGGCCCAGGTCAGAAAAAAAAATAATGCTCCACCAATCTGTTATATATGATCTCCATGTGTTGTTGGACTGTATGATGTGCGAGTTGGTGAGAGGAATGAATGAGATGACAGAGCAATGGCTTGTATCTATCACCCTGAAACACTCTTGGAGTACCTGGAAATGAAAAATGATGTGACGAGTTGCGTGAGAGGAATGAAATGAGATGACAGTGACAATGGTTATATCTATCACCTGGACACTCTTGGAGTCAACGTGGAAACTGATGATGTGTGAGTTGGTATGAGAACAATGAAATGAGATGACGTGAACAAGGCTTGATATCTATCACCTGAACACTTTGGAGTCACCTGGACTGAATGATGTGTTGAAGTTGGTGAGAGCAATGAAATGACTGTGACAATGCTTGTATCTATCACCTGAACACTCTTGGAGTCACCTGATGCATCTTAACAATGACAGGGCAATGACACATTTCTACAGGGGTGGTCATGTGTAGGGCTGTTTTTGTTCACCCTGCCACAGAGCAGCCACACGCATCATCAGAGGACAGATGATATGAAGTCTTCACACATCTATTCCATTCCACGAAAACACTGCCTATGCTGCAGACAAAGCAATTCTGTGCTTCCTTCCATTTCATGACCTCTGTCCAGCATAGTACATGTGTGACTCCAGCATCAGTACATGTTGGACTCCATTCCATTTCATGACTGTCCAGCATCAGTAATGTGTGCTCCATTCTGCGCTCCATTCCATTTAATGACTTGTCCAGCATCAGTACATGTGTGACTCCTTCTGCGCTTCCATTCATTTCATGGACTTGTCCAGCATCAGTACATGTGTGACTCATTCGTGCTCCATCATTTCATGACTCTGTCAGCATCAGTACATGTGTGACTCCATTCGGTGCTCCATTCCATTCATGACTCTGTCCAGCATCAGTAATAGCGTGCGACTCCAGCATCAGTACATGTGTGACTCCATTCTGTGCTCCATTCCATTTCATGACTCTGTCAGCATCAGTACATGTGTGGATCCAGCAATCAGTAACATGTGTGACTCCATTCTGTGCTCCATTCCATTCATAAACTCTGTCAGCATCAGTACAGTGTGGATCCATTCTGCGTCCATTCCATTGCATGATCAGTACTGTGTGACTCCAGCATCAGTACTGTGTGGCTCATTCAGCGCTCATTCCTTTCATGCATCAGTACATGTGTGATCCAGATCAGTCCATGTGTGGACTCCATTCATTTCATGACTTTTCCTGCATCAGTACTGTGTGACTCCATTCTGGCTCCTTCCATTTCAGACTGTCCAGCAATCAGTACATATGTGACTCCAGCATCAGCTACATGTGTGACTCCATTCTTGCTCATTCCATTTCATGACTCTGTTCCAGCCTCAGTACATGTGTGACTCCTATTTTACACTATCTATATTTGGTTTGCATTTTACAGGAATGTATTGTTCAATCGCATCACAAGTTCATGTTGAAAATGCCTTCCACAGCCTGCTAACACCCAGCCCAAAAGAAAACAACGTTTCTTCTGTTTGTTCAATAGACAAACATTCTGTGCAACTCAACCATCCAAACTGTCCTATAAAACACGAGAAATACATCATGAATCTTCTCTTATTAAGAAATCAAACTGTGATTGCATTTGACTGCATGTACTGTGTGTATGTGATGAGCATGTGAAGTTGTACATTGTGAAGGACTGAGTGACATTGACAGTGAGAGACAGAAGACGACATGACAGACAGCCAGGGAAGACAGGAGAAAGGAAGTGAAATGAGTACATTGGTTGAATGATTGAGAGAAAACAATGAACATAAATTTTTAAAGTGTGGATAGATCAACATTCATACACAGTTCTGCACAACAAACAACAACAAACAAGTACAAAATATTCATTTGGTTTTAATGACAGGAATACATACAAACCACAAAAAACAAATTCAAATCCTAAATAAAGTAAAAGGGGAGACACATTATTGCAGTTCAAAACAAGATTCATGTTTGCACAGGTCATCTGAAAAAAAAATTGCAGATGAGAACAATTTCATAAAACATCATTCATGTTTGTTTACACCACAACATATGTGCGTTACATGAACACACACATGCTCAAAGTTTCCAGAAAACATTTGCCCTACAACAAAGGCCATTGTGACAGGGACTCTCTCTCTTTCTCCCAAAAATACTACTTTTCCTACGTGTCCAATTCTTTCTTGCATCTGGTAGGAATGCCGTGTTTATCAACAGCAAAACATGAGGCAATGGGAATTAAAGCAAGCATGAGGCAGAAGGAAATTTGGTTAAAAGTGGGGATGGAGGAAGGGGAGTGGGGCAGTTCATCATCCAAGTGTTTCGAAAACCAGAGAGAAGAGGAGAGGGGAGGGGTGGACACAGCACAGCTCCTGTTCCACTGTTACACCTTACTATTGTGCAAAACACTCTTTCTGATTTCCAAGCATACTTTTTTTTGTCCAACAGATGTTTTTTGTTTTCTGTGAGCCACTACAAAGAAAAAAAAATTGGGCCATTTTCCGCTTGAGCAGTAGAGGTGATTGAAACATACCAGAGAAGCCGCACGAGCACACCACTCACAGCACACACCACACACACACACACACACAACCGCACACATTCACACGCGCACGCACAAATGCACACACACACATCACACTTTGAGGACATTAATCAGACATCATTCAGTTCATCTCCACTCATAACAAGGCACAGTGACAGGCATGATAACAGAGAAGGATGAGGCAGGACAGTACTTCACACTGAACCTGAATATGTGAAGGACAATTTTTCATGTGCCAGTACAACTCAGTGAACAAACATGAAAAGCATATGATCAAACAAAAAAAGTGCAGTAGGCCTGACATGCATTTCATCACAAAGAAACCACATGGTTTCCCTCCTTTATCTGTCTTAGTAGAATGGTCAATAGAAACTGGTGCAATCTTTACCAAATCAAAATAACACATGCAAACCATATTTATAGAAAATTTTCATGCCCTTCCTTTTGATATAACCGACTTATACAGAAAACCTATTCATGGCTTACAGAAATACATTATGGTTTATATTCACATTCAGAAACTCAAAGACATTATTTATACTTAGTTTACCTCAATTTGAATTATAGTAATCAAAATTTCTCACAATACACAATAAAAACAAATTCTGAAAGGCATTAAGGAAGAGGAGTGGGCAGGGCAATGGGTGGAAGGGTGGGGGTATTAAAGCACACAGACAGAGGAGGGGGGAAGAGAAGGAAGCAGAATGGGGACGGCAGGCGAAGTAGACATGGGGACGGCAGGAAGTAGACAGGGGGACGGCAGAGGAAGAAGAAGAATGGGAGGGACTGTCCAGGACGGGGGAAAACGTGATGGTTATAGCTTAAGGTGCTCTAATGTTGATGTATTATTAGTCAGGCTTACACACCTAGGTTATCTTTGCATCATACAAGCATATTGCCACACTCATGCGCCATAAATTCGCCTCTCTCTGGGAATGGGAATGTCACGCATTCGTCTCTCTCCTAACACGATGAGAACAAGAAATACATTTCTATGCTAATTATAATTAAGCATGAACAATCAAATCACACACAATGAAATATCAGAACATAAAAGATCAATACTTCCTAATCCCGGGTTTATAATAAAATGACTTCTTACCTGGCCAGGTTTTCACAACACAACCACGCTTTCACACCACACCACAGTTCTTGAAAAAAGTCTCTTCACGTCTTCTTCAGCACTGCTTGATGGCGATGCCTTGGTTGACTGGCTCCAGGCTTCAGGACTGGGTCTTCGTGGTCGTCTCTGGGATCTCGACGTTGAACTCTTCTTCTTCGTCTCTTTCACCCCCTCTGGGTTTCAATTTCAGTTTGTCTGTCTTCACCCACTCTGGGCTTCAAACTTAGTTTCCTTCTCTTCCAGCTTGTCTTTAACTCTAAGACCTTGCTGTCTCTTCTGTCTCCCAGACCACGTTTCTCTCGACCCTTTCTCTGTCCTGCTCACTCCTCTCCTCTCTCTCTCTCCTCTGCCTTCTCTCTCTCTCTCCTGGTGTTGTTCTCTCTCACGTTGTTTCTCCTCAGTTTATATAGGGATGGAAACAAAGGATCCCCCTTCTGGGCCATGCCTTTGTCCACGCTGCTTCTAAAACCCCTAGTTCACAAGTCCCCGAATTCTCCATTCGCTACATTCTTCCACACACAGCATTTACCACACCCCTACCAAATTGATTAGCAAACACACACTTTGCACCAGAGGAAATCGAAAATTCCCCCCGCCGCTTCGGTGGTTAATTAACCATAATTACTTAAAAAGGAGGCTACACAACCTCCAAAATTCACCCCGACAAAAAAACCAGTGAACGGAAATACCTCCAAAAACGAGCCCGACTCCCCTTCACGCGGTTTTCAAAGCTGTGCCTGACCATTTTTAAAGCGCTCCTTGGGGAGGCCCGAGGTCTATGGGTTCATCCCCTTCCCCCTTTTTCGCCACCGGGGGAGGTCCCTCTCTCCAGGGGGGCATCTGCCCACGGCCCCAACAGCGGCCGGGGGGGAAAGGCCCCTGGAATTGGTTTTTACCATAGAAAGAACAACGCCCCCCAAAAGCGCAAAACGGAGAGGACGCCAAAGAAGGGACGGCAGGAAGAAAAGAAGGGGACGGCGGAAGAAGCAGCGGGGGGGACGCGGGAAGAAGCAGACAGGGGGACGGGGGGGAAAAAAGACAGGGGGGACGGCAGGAAGAAGCAGACAGGGGGACGGCGGAAAAAGACAGGGGACGGCAGGAAAAAAGACATGGGGACGGCAGGAAGAACCCAGGACAGGGGCGCGGGGAAAAGGGGAAGGGGGAGGGCAGGAAGAAGGGGCAGACGGGGGAGGCGGGAAAAAGAGACAGGGGGGAGGCAGGAAAAGCAGAAGGGGGAGGGCGGGGAAAAGAAAAATGGGACGGCAGGAAGAAGCATGGGGACGGCAGGAAGACCGGGAGGGGGACGGGAAAAAAGAAGAGACATGGGGCCCAGGAAGAAAGAAGGGGACGGCAGAAAAAGAATGGGGGGGGCAAAAGAAGAGAGAGGGGGCGGCGGGAAAAGAAACAGGGGCCAGAAGGAAGACGGGGCGCGGAAAAGAAACAGGGGCGGCAGGAAAAAGACAGGGGGAGGGGGAAAAAGACATGGGGACGGGGAAAAAAAAAGGGCGCGGGAAAAGAAGACAGGGGGAGGGCGGGAAAAGCGGGGGAAACAGCGGGAAAAAGAAGCGACGGGGACGGCAGGAAAAAAGGGGAAGGAAAGACATGGGACGGCAGGAAGAAGAAACATGGGGACGGGAAAAAGGGGGAAGAGGAAAACGAAGGGGGGGCAGGAAAAGGACTGGGGACGGCGGGGAAAAGACAGGGGACGGAGGAAGAAGCGCCCCGGGGGGGCGGAAGAAAGGAAAATGGGGACGGCGGGAAAAAAAAAGGGGAAGAAAAAGCAGCAGGGGGGCAGGAAGAAAAAAACATGGGGACGGCGGAAGAAGAGGACGGGGGGAGGCAGGAAAAGAAGAGCATGGGGAGGGTGGAAAAGACATGGGGGAGGGGGCAGGAAAGAAGAAAAAAGGACGGAAGGAAGAGACAGGGGGGACGGCAGGAATAAGAAGGGGAGCGGGGAAAAAGCAGACATGGGGACGGCAGGAAGAAGAAGGGGGACGCAGGAAAGGCCCTGGGGGGCAGGAAAAAGAATGGGGACGGCAGAAAGAAGAAGACATGGGGATGGCGGGAAAAAATAAGACATGGGGTGGCGGGAAAAGCAGACATGGGGAGGCGGAAGAGCGACAGGGGACGGCAGGAAGAAAGAAGACATGGGGAAGGCAGGAAAAGACATGGGGATGGGGAAGAAGACAGGGGGACGGCAGGAAGCAGACAGGGGGGGACGGCGGGAAAAAGACTGGGGATGGCGGGAAGAAGCAGACGGGGGACGCGGGAAAAAGCCGGGGGGGCGCAAAAAGAAGACAGGGGTGGCAGGAAGAAGACATGGGGCCGGCAGGAAAAGAAGACATTGGGATGGAAAAGGAAGAAGACAGGGGACGGCGGTAGAAGACATGGGAGGGCAGGAAGAAGACATGGGACGGCGGAAAAAACAGGGGGGACAGCGGAAGAAGAAGCATGGGGGAGGGCGGGGAAAAGAATGGGGACGGCGGGGAAAAAGAGACGGGGACGGGGAAGAAGCGACGGGGGGAGGGCGGGAAAAAGAAGCGGGCATGGGGACGGCGGAAGGGGAAATGGGAGGGAAAAAGGGGGCCCTGCACAAAAAGGAAACGACTTGGGAAATTGTCAATAATAAAAACTCTGAAAAAATGAAGAGGTGCGTGAGGTGGTGGGGGGGAGGGTACGTGGTGGGGGGGGGGGAAGGGATGGAACCAGGGGTCCCCAGCATCCATTTTCCGTGAACCCCCACATCTGTACACTGCAGAGTTGTATCACCCGGGAATTCCAAGTCCATACTGCTTGAACTCCCGCACATGTACACTCGGTTTGTACACCCCGGGATTGACATCCTACTGCTTAAACTCACATACTTCCCAAATACATGACTTACTATGACAGGGGTTGGAAAATTCACTATGACAACCCAACACTGTGTTGCAAGTGTGTATCAGGAAGCTGGGCTGCACCCATTAGATGAGCTAAATTTGTCACATGGTGCAAAGGGCATAAAAAAGGGTGGGCGGTCCCCCCTGTCATGTCAACAATCCATCATGCCTATGTCCCAATCCACTCCACAAGCTGGCATGAAGCACCACTATAAACTTTTTCCCTAAAAGGGGGAGATGATGGTATGTTCAGACAGGAGACCTAAGGAAAGGGGAAAAAAAAGCCTGAACATTGCCGGGGGGATGGCCCGCAGGTGGAAGGATCAAAAATCAAGTTTGGGGTAAAAATAACCAGCGGAAATTTTGAGGGGTGATAAAAAACCCCCCCTTTCTCTCTTCTCTTCTTTTCTTTTTTCCCCAAAACCCCCATTTTCTTTTTTCTTTCTCCCACACCCCCCCCCACCCCCCCCCCCCCCCTCTTCCCCCTCCTCCCCTCTCTCTCCTCTCTCTTCTTCTCCTTCTCTTTTTCCCTTCTTCTCTTCTTTTCAAAGGAAAAATATAATCGGAAATTTTATGAAAATAAAAAATTAAAAAAACTAAATCAGGTTTAAAGAAAGTACATGTTTTGTTTCTTCGTTTTTTTATCAGATCAATTTGGCCGTTCCCCACAAACTGATATTTATGAGGTTTTTAAAGTATTTTGTGTTCTTACTGTATTTATTCCTCCAGAGGTTTTTTACAGTCTATGTTTTCTTACTGTATTTTTTCCCTCTTCGGGGCTTTACATACATTGTTTTTCTGTTTTATTCCTTTCAGAGGCTTTACGTACTATGTGTTCTTATGATTTTTCCCTCTTCAGAGGTTTTCGTCTATTGTTTTCTTCTGATTTATTCCCTTCGAGGCTTTACAGTATATGTTTCTACTGATTTATTCCTCTTCAGGGGCTTTACAGTACATGTGTTCTTCTGTATTTATTCCTCTTCAGAGGCTTTACAGTCTAGTCTTCTCTTATTTATTCCTCTTCAAGGCCCCAGTACTAAGTTTTCTGTTTTTTCCCTTCAGACTTTTAATTTGTGTTTTTCTTAATTTCCCCTTCCCAGGGTTTACAGACATTTTTTTTCTTACGGGGTATTTTTCCTTTAATGAGGATTGAAAAAGTTGTTCCCCAAGCCCCCCAAACATAGGTTCATAAAAACCCTCGGGGTGTTTTTCTTTTCCCTAACCATTTTTTTCTTTTTTCCCCTCACAATTTTCCTGCAACAGGGGTTTCCTATGGTTAACGGGGGTTTTTTGAAACGGAGTGGTTTACTTTCTGTGGACCACAGTTTTCAAGTTTCCCAACAAATGCGGGCCCCAGTGGCCCGGGCCCCGGTTTTTAGAAAGGGGGGGGGGGGGGGGGGGGGCCCCCCCCCCAAAAGGGGGGCCAAACGGGGGGGGGGGGGGGGGGGGGGGGGGGGGGGGGGGGGGGGGGGGGGGGGGGGGGGGGGGGGGGGGGGGGGGGGGGGGGCAAAGGCGCCCCCAGGCCGTTTGGGGGGGAGAGGGAATGAGATCAGGGGGGAAAAAGTAGGGGAGAGGCTCAAAGATGGACACACACACAAAAAAATGTCCTGAAAGTTTATTTCCTAATAAACAGTGCGGGTTTTTCCCTAAGATCTACACTTTTGCCCTGTATTCAATTCCGTTTTTTTTAAGTAGGGGTTTTTCCCAGGGCCCATATAAAAAAAAGGAAAGGTTCAAATGATGCAACTGTTTTCTTAACCTTGATGTATTACAAATCAGCTTATAATAGCTTTAAGGTTCTTCAAATCCCAAAAAAATTTTAAAAGAAAATCTCAATAAATCAAAAAATTGATTTCATTATTTTGGGGGCACACCCAACCCAAAAGATTTTTTGTGGAAGATTACAGTTACCCCATAGAAGTGCATTGTTCCTTTTACACCCCAAAAACATGTAAAAGGTTATGAAAACTGTTGGTCACCCGGACCTATATTTATGTCTTTGTTACTGGTGTGCTGAAACACACACACACACACATTTTCCCTTTTTATGGTCGACCAGTACATCAGCAGATATTCTCAAACCCTACCTTTTCTAGTAGAGATTTTACTGCAAATTTTTTAAAACCTAACTTCCCGAGGGGGATGCGAACGTTGTCAAAAATGTGCGTATACACTCCACTCACACCACAGACAAACAACACCTGCTGAAAAAAAAAAAAAAAAAGCCCCTCCCAGTAAAAACCAACAACAAGTGTATTTTTTTAGGCTTCTTTTTATGGCCTCAACAGATAAATGCTTTTTTTTTTTTTTCCCTTAACAGCATTGGGCCCTCTGTGTATTAACAACTAAAGTAAACTAGCCTATGCAAAAGTCTTCAACAAGAACACAGTAAAGATCACTGTATATCTTTCCCGATTTCAAATTTAATCTTAGAAAATACACTTACATGACATTTTTATCTTTTTAGCAAAAAATTTTAAACTAACTGCACCATTTATAAAAAACCCAAATTTAGCAAACTTTACTGGTTCTGGTGTGTGCGAGTGTGTGTGTGGGGTGTGTGTGTGTGTTGTGTGTGTGGTGGTGTTGTGTGTTTTGGGTGTGTGTGTGCCATGTTATCGGCCTTTACTTAAGTCCCAGTGTACAAGAATTGTTTCAGATCGTATGGATCACTGTTTGTCTTTTTTTTTTTTTGTTTCTGGATTGGGGGAAAAAAATGCTTAAGGCACATTTTTTTGACCCAACGACGCACTTGACTTTTGCCCCGAAGGATCATCTTGATTTCTCCCGATACCTGCCTGTACAAAGTTTGGATCACACAACAGATACATGATTTTTGACCACTGTGGATAATCTTGTGTCTTTTTAAGTAAACCCGTCTCCCTAAAAGTCTTACTGTGCTGATGGATATCTGTGTTCACCCGGAATAACTTTAAATGTCTTTCTGCACAATCACATGAAAAGAATCCAACCGGTATCCATCGCGGTACTTTTTTTAAGCTACATACAGTAAAAGGCTTTAACATTTGCCCTTCAGACATTTGTGTAGGTTTTAGGGAGAACCCTGTCATGATTTTTTACGATTATTAAATGAAATAATTGAGTATGGAATATATTAAGATTTTAAATCAGGAAATGTATTTTTATTTTAAATGATCAGAAAAAGCAGAAACATTTTTAAAAGAAAAAGTAATTTTTGAAAAAAGTAACAAGGAAAAATACTGGGGGGGGTGGCATCAAATGTCCAATTTGGAAACAACTGGTGAGTTAATTAATGGGACAGAACCAGCAAAAAAACAATTGTTCACCTCACTATCTTTTTTATCTTCTAAAATTTCCAGTGTATAGTCTTTCAGACACATTATTCACGAATTGATCCCTTATGTTTCTACAAGCAATTGTTTGTGAATCTGTTTTCACACAACACGGACTTGATTTTTTGTTCAGTGTGGATTTTGCGTCTCTTTAGGCTACCCACAACATATAACCTTACTGCAACCCTGCATGCAAATGATTTCTGCCAGCTTGAATCATATTGTGGAATTTCTTTTTAGCTATCTGCCAGTCTAAAAGTCTTACGCACACATCACATGCAAAGGTTTCTCCCAATATGGGGTCATTTTTTTTCTTTGGTCTTGCTTTCTCTAAAATTTTTACTGTAAATCAATAAAAAAAAAATTCTCACCCAAACACTTTTATTTCTTTGGTATTTCCTGTGTAAAAAGGTCTTCAGACACTCTCATGCCAACGGTTTCAGAATGTGTGGTCATCTTGTGTGCCCTTTAGACCAATTTTTCCCAGTAAATCTCATTTACACACATCACATGGGGGGAAAAAGAATTTTTTCACCAGTATGGCTTCTTTTTGTCCTTAGATTACCGCCCCCGGGTAAACCCTTACGCAACTTCACATGAAAAAAATTTTTTTCACCCCTATGGGTCTTTGTTCTCTTTAGGTCACCTGTGTGTTAAAAAAATCTTTTGCACACTTCACTGAAAATAACTTTCTCACCGTAGGATCATCTTGTCCTTGAGGGACCTGGCCTGTAAAACCTTATGCAAATTACAGAAAAAAATTTATCACCGATGGATCTCTTGTGTGTCTTTTTAGATTACCGCTGGTAAAATCTTTCTGCCATTACATGAAAATAATTTTTTTTCCCCGATGGATCATCTTGTGTTTTTCAGGGCACCTGCCCGTGTTAAAAACCCTTCGGAACTTCACATGAAAATAATTTTCACCAGTATGGTCACTTGTGTCTTTCAGGGTCACCTGCCTGTGAAAACTTTTACTGCACCTTCACAGAAATAAATTTTTCACCGTATGGAATCTTGTGTGTCTTCAATGATTGCCCGTGTTAAAACTCTTACTGCACACTTCACATAAAATAATTTCTCACCAGTATGGTATCTTGGTGTCTTTAGTGACATGCCCCTGTTAAAACTCTTACTGCACACTTCACTGAAAATAATTTCTCCAGTATGGATCTCTTTTTGTGTTTCAGATAACTTGCCCGGTTTTAAAAAATTTTCTGCACACTTAAGAAAATAAATTTTCCCAGTATGGATCATTTGTGTGTTTCAGAGACTTGCCCCGTGTAAAAAAATCTTACTGCAACTTCACAGGAAATTTTTCTGACCCCTATGGGTCTCTTGTGTGTCTTCAGATTTCCTTTCCTGTGTAAAAAGTCTTACTGCACACATTTCATGAAAAAAGGTTTTTTTACCCGTGTGGATCATCTTGGTGTCTTCAGATAACCTGCTGTGTAAAGATCTACTGCCACTCACAAGTGAACGTTTTTCTTTTTTGGTTTACATTGACCTTTCCAATGTTTTTTTTCCAAATTGTACTGAAAACACCACAAACCACTGGGGGTTTTTGACTGACCTGAGATGTCCCCCTTGTACTGAAACACACCACAAAACCACTGGTTTCTGAGCTGACCCGATGATGGGCCAGTTGACTGAACCACCACAAACACTGGTTTTTTGATGACTCTGAGCTTTACAAATGGAAGAAGGGGTTTGTCATCTTTCCTTAACAAACAAAAAAAATTTTCTTTATTATCGTGTCATAATATATTACACACACCATCAACAAACGACAGTTAATGACATCATCCTATCCTTTTTTGGCAGTCTTATTTCCCAAAAACAAAGGGTTTCCCGAAAAAAAACTGCCCCTTTAAAGCACACTCCCATCCTTTTTTCAGGCGTCTTATCCAAAATCAAACAGGGTAAGCACAAAGGAAAGGAAAAGAAAGCAAGCCAGTATCTTTCATGCGTTGTGTGACTGGATCAAAGCTTCAAGGATATCATAAAATGACAAAGGGTTCAAGAGTGCAGTTTTTAACCGCCAAGCGAAATGATATTATAAAATTTTGTAACCCAAAATAACTACAGAGGGTTCAGGTGAAGGAAGGGAAAAAGGGGGCATGGGAAGGGTGGGGGGGCGGGAAGGGTGGGGGGGTTGGGGAAGAAGAGTGGAGGAGGAAGGAGGAGAGGGGAGGAGAGGGGCCCCGGGGGAGTCCCCTTTTCCCCCCCTTCCCCCCCCCACCCCCAGCGGAACTGATTCCCTTTATTGTGAAAAACCCCTTTTGGTCACCCCTCCTGCACGAACCCCCCCCCCCCCCCCCCCCCCCCCCCCCCCCCCCAACTTACCCGCATTACTTGCCCCAGGCCCAAAAGGCCCTTTAAGCAAAGGGCAACAAAAAACATTTACCACAGGCATATGCGAGAAAAGTATTTTGCTTATCTGACAGCCAGAAAATTAAGGACTGAAAGGGCTAACCCACAACACAGTAACAAAAAAGTCTCGATATTGTCTGGAAAAGGGAGGAAGGGAAATTTTTAGGTGGGGGGATGGGAGAGGGGGCAAGGATTTCCGCAATTTATCAACAACAGAAAATTTTCCCCCCTCACTACCCACTGAACTAGTTTTTTTTTACTTTGTCCAATTTTAGGATCCCGAAAATGTTTTTTGATTTGTTATGTGTAAAAAAAAGTCACATAAAAATCAATTATTCATCATTACATCATATTTTTTCTCATCTACATATAGTTTGCTCCTTCCCTATGCCTTCACACACAACCAACAAAACCCCCACAACACACCCCACACAAAACCCACACACACAACACCACCATGCCTATTTCCCCCCTTTTTTTCCATTCATAGAACTGAGAAAAAAAATCTTTTGGAAAAAGGTATGGAACTTTTATCCATTTTTATTCTTTATCATTCTCTGGCAATCAAGATGGCTTAAGTTTATTTTTCCTTTCAATCATTTAAGGGATTGTTTTTGAAAGAACGAAGGCATAGGGCCAGCCACACTCCTTTGGGGGAAACAGGATATTCACGGCCATCATGTAGCTTCATTCAGCCATTGCCCTCACCTTTGTTCTGATTTGGTCCTCCTGGCTGTGACCACATCATTTCTTATTAAAGAAAGCCATGATTCCCACTGTCACAACACCTCACGAAAATTTCCTTTTTGGAAAAGGCCTTCACAATGACTGAAAATGCCGGAAACCCACTTATTTCTTCTGTTAAGAGAAGAAAATAAAATCAGACGCAATTTTAAAATGTGCATTTGGATGAGGGGGGGAAAGCACCCCCATCCCTCCAACCCCCCCCCCCCCCCCCCCCTTTTCCCACCATCACCACTAAATCCTCCCCCCCCCCTTAAGCGAAATCAAAATTATGTTGACAAAAACACGCAAATCTTTTCAAACCCCCAAAGAAAACGACGAGTCATCGCATAATGATGTTTTGGCCCCGGAGAAGAAGAAAACTGCTTGTTTAGTAAATTTGCTTTCCCTTCAGGGTCCTGTCATTAGGTTATTCTGGTTGTTTCTCAGGTCTGGAATCCCAATGTTGTCCTGTCTCTTACTCCTTATGCAAGACCATAATTTCTTGTTTTGATGATCACCTTCTGAAATCATCGAATTAACATCTGAAAAAGGCAGATGGTTCAAAGACCAAGAATGATAAGGAAAAAGCAGAATTATTAAATCATTTCTTTCAAAGTGTCTTTACCATTGAAAACACAGGACCACTCCAGATCTACCAATGTATGACTTTGAGGAAGCACTCACAGATATCACGATTAAGCCTGAAATGGTCCGTAAACTGCTCGAAACTCTTCAAAACGGCAAAGCCCCAGGTCCAGATGGTATACCACCTAGCATTTTGGCAAGCGCCGCTGCCGAACTGTCTCAACCACTGGCACATCTTTTCAGTTTATCTGTAGACACAGGTCAAGTTCCTAAGGATTGGAAAAAGGCAAATGTCACACCGATTTTCAAGAAAGGTAGCAAGATGATGCCAAGCAATTATAGACCTGTAAGCCTGACCTGTGTAGTCTGTAAGGTAATGGAGAAGATCGTTCGAAAGCAAGTAATGGATCATTTACAGAAAAACTCACTGATTAGTCAAGACCAACATGGTTTTGTTCCAGAAGGTCGTGTATTACACAATTGTTGGAAGTCATGGATGCCTGGACAGACATTATTGATGAGGGAGGTAGTGTTGATATTATATACATGGATTACCAGAAAGCCTTCGACTCTGTACCACACCGTAGACTCCTAGCAAAGTTATCAGCATTTGGAATACATGAAAAAGCCTTGAACTGGATCAAAGATTTCTTAACCGACAGAAGGCAGAATGTTGTAGTCAATGGTGTGAAATCACAAGAAGCCGAAGTGACAAGTGGCATTCCTCAAGGTAGCGTTCTTGGACCACTCCTCTTCGTCATGTTTATAAATGACCTACCACGAAAAGTCAAGACTTCTGTAAAGATGTTTGCAGATGATACTAAGGTATTTACAAGAACAGATACTGAGATGGGAGCAAAGGAACTGCAAGCTGATCTGGATGAACTCCAAATATGGTCAGACAAATGGCAATTAAAGTTCCATCCACAAAAATGCAGTGTTCTGAAACTAGGCAATAAGAAATCAGCAGCATCATACACCATGAAAGGGAAAACTGAAGAAGGAGAGCGGAGTACAACAACACTGGCCGAGAGCAAACTGGAAAGAGATCTGGGAGTAACAATAGATGAAAACCTCACATTTAAAGATCATGTGGCACAAGTCACAGCCAAAGCCAACAAGATAGTGGGGTTGATTCGGAGGTCCTTTGACTATCTTTCAGAACAGACTTTCAGCCAGTTGTTCAAAGGTCTTGTGCGTCCACTGTTGGAGTATGGGCATTGTGTCTGGCAGCCATACCAGAAAACGCTTTGCAGAGAAATAGAAGATGTGCAGCGCCGAGCAACCAGACTCCTCAGTCATTTGAAAGACAGGCCTTACTCAGAGAGACTAAAGGTACTAAAACTACCAAGCTTAGAACACAGACGTCTCAGAGGCGATATTATTGAAGTCTTTAAATATCTGAACGGCTACTACAAAGTAAGTGCTCCTGTCTTCAAATTAGCTACTACCACTGACCTTAGGGGGAATTCTTTGAAACTGCAGAAGCAGAGACCAAGAATAAATATCAGATCAAATTTTTTTTTTCCCCACAGAGTGGTCTCCAGCTGGAACAGTTTGCCAGACAGGGTGGTCTCACCCCCTTAAAAGAATGCTTTCAAAAGACATTTGGACCAAACTAAAAACTAAATAGTTTACGAGCCAGAGTGTTGTTAAGTTAGGACTGTTTTCCCACGCATGTGAAAATTTTACCCAGTAACTAGGCCAACGAACGGGCCCCCAAAAGGGGGCCCAAAACTTGAATCAAGTCAAGTCAAGTCAAGTCAACAAAAATTGGAGGAGCAAGCCTACTTCTCTTGACACCTTCTCTTAATATTTTTTTAACCAACCCAAAAATTTTTCAATCTTTTTTTTTTAAATTTTTGCAATCGAAAGTTAACAGAAAAACCGAAAGGAAACACAAACTTACGTTATCGCCTTCCCCTCTTTTGCTTTTCGGGCGTAATTTCTTAAAAGGAAGACCATAACAAGGGAAAAATAGGCTCGAAATTGACCAATGGGGTTTATCACAGTCAATATAAAGCAAAACTCACACCGGGTGGTCTGTTGAGTCCGAATATTTTTTTTTTTCTCCCCTTCGTTCTTTTTCCACATTTTTTTCTAATGCACTCACAATCACAGGGTTTATTTTTAAAATATGTATAGGGCTTGCAATCGGGGAGAGAAGGAGAGAGAAGAGAGAGAAGGAGAAAGAGAGAGAAAGGAGAGAAGAGAAAGGGGGGCAAACAAAACAAACAAGACAAGAAAGACAAAAATTCTTTTTTTCGAGGATGATAGATAAGCCTAATGCTTTTTTTAAACCAGTCCCCGCCCGAGAGGGGAAAAAAATGCGTGAAATCAAAAAATGTAAGAAATCAAAAACAAGCAAAGCGGCATAACAAAGGAAATCAAATGAAAAAAAGATAAAGAAAAAAAAAAAAAAGAATAAAAACACAAAACAACAATAAAAAAAAAAATAATAACAAAAAAAAAATAAAAAAAAAATGAGAATAATAATAAGGGAAGAGGAAAGGAGAAAAGCGGGGGTGGGGAGTGGGGGGGGCGGGGGAAAACATATGTAAGGTATTTACAAGTACAAGTTTGGGCCCATGTTTAAAAAACAACAGTAAAGGAAATTGACAAAGTGCGTACTATTTTGAACACACAATACACGCACTTTTTGCAGAAATTTTGAAGGGGGAGAGAGAGAGAGAGGGGGAGGAGGAGAGGGGAGAAGAAGAGAGGGGGAAAAGAGGGGCCCAAGGAAACCACAGGCATTCATTTTTTCGAAAGGCATGAGAAAATGAGGGGAGAGGAGGGGGAAGATAGGAGAGAAGAGAGGAGAAGGGGGAAGAGAGAGAGAGAGAGAAGGGAACAAACGAACAAACGAAATGTTGTTTAATGGGGGAAAAAGAATAAGAAACCAGTCAGTGGTTTTTTTCCCCATCCACCCTAAAAACAATAAATAATGGTAGAAATCATTGCTCGAACCCCTATAAACTCATAAACAAAAATTTGGAATACATTTGGGAATTTAGAAATGAGAATGGGACAATATAAACTAGAGGAAAAAGAGTGTGGGAGAGAGGGAGGGTGGAAAACGACTTTTAAAGAAGGGGAGAGAGGGGGGACTTTGGGACACAGAATAAAGAGACGGAGGGCTTTGACACAAGGAGAAAGAAAAGAAAAAGGAAAAAGTAAAAAGAAGGAAAAAGAAAGGGAAAAAGAAAAATGATGTTTAAAAGAAGACTAAGGAGAAGGGGGAGGAGGAGGGGGGAGGAGGAGGAGGAGGAGGAGGAGAAGCATAAAAAAAAATTTGGAATGACAAACCAATGAAAAAGAGTGGTAAAAAAAATTTAAGTCTGGGGTTTAAGGGGAAAAAAGAGAGAGGAAGGGGGAGAGGGGGAAAAGAGAGGGGGGAGAAGGAGAGAGAAAAAAGGGTGAAAAGAGAAGAGGGCAGAGAGAGAGAGAGGAGTGGGGGTCAAATTTCCCAAACCAAAAAAACAATTTATCGGGTTTTTTTAAAATGGAGGAATTTACGGCGGGGGAAAGAAGCAAATTTTGAAAAGAGAGGGGGGGTTTGTTACCGCCAATGGGCTTTTACAAAAAAAAGCACATCCAAGAATGAGGGATTTCAAACCTCTTGGGGGCTTCTTCAGGCAACAAAAAAAAAAAAATCCATTTAACATTTTGGGGCAGTTTTCAAAAAAGAAAGAAAAAAGACTTTATCTGTTGGGGTTTTCCAGTGGGGGGGGAATAGCCGTGGGGGGAATAGGGAGAAGGGGCCCCGGGTTTTAAAATGCATTGTGTCTTGGTTTATGTGCTTTTTTTTTTCAATTTTCATTGGCCCGGGAACTTTAACACCTTTTTCTTTCAAAAATTTATTTTTTTGCCCCGGGGCCTTGGTCTTGGTGTTTAAAGTACTGCTGAAGGCCAAAGTCTTCCCGATCTCGTTAGAAAAGTTGTTTTTTTAGAAGTGAAAGGAGTGTTGTATTGTTTAATAAAGATGAATGAATAAAAAGGGAGAAAAAAGGGTTTTTTACCAAGTTTTTTGTAAATAAATTTCGTGACAGACCAAAAAATGGTGAGAGAAGGTAGGGGTTTGGGGAAAAGGTTTGGGTGGTTGGGAGTGGAGTATGGGTAAAAGAATAAAGTGGTGGGTTCCCACTCAGGCCAAGGAAAAATTGAGGCGGAGGGCCCCGCCAGTTATATGTCCCTTTCTTTTATTTAAAATAAAAGGGTGAAAGGGTGGTAAGACCGTGCCCGAATTTAGCATTTATGATTTCAGTAGTGCGTTTTAATGTGGTAGAGCGGGGGTTTTTGTTAAAAAACTTCCCCACAAAAAGGTGTTAAAATTAATGGTAATTGTTTAACATTTTTTAGGGGGAAAAGACCCATGATTTTAAAAAATTTTGTTAATATATTTGGTGTGGGAACTTTGAATTTTAGATGTGGTGACTCTTTTAAAAAGGGTTTTTTTGCCCCCCTTTTTTGCAAGTTCCCGGGCGGGGGTTTTATCTTAAAGTTCCTTTTCCTTTTTTTATTAATTTTTATTAACCGACTCGCCCCATGACATGGGTTTTTATGGGGGGGAAACAAGCAAAAAAAATTCATACCCGGTGATGTGGCAATTTTTTACTTTATGGGTTGTCTGATAATATAAATGGGGAAAAGGGGTTCGACAATTTAACAATAACCAAATGTAGCAAATGCCCCGGGCAAATCAATTTAAAAAAATAATGTAGTAAAAAGCCTCGGGAAAAACAATAATAACAAAATGATTTACAAAATGGGTGACAAATTTAAAAAATCAAAACCCAAAAGTTTGGAAAAAGCCTCGCAAAACAACAACTAAATGTAAAAAAATGCCCCCCCCCCCGACAAATCAACCCAAAAACAATGATTATTTGGGAAAGGGCCCCAAAAAAATAACAATTTCAAACTAAATGTAGCAAATACCTCGACAAATTTAACAATTTTAAGATTAAATTTTAAACCCTTTCCCCTACACCCTGGGTGCAAAAACCCCATACTTTTAAATTTTTTGTTTCATATTTCGTTATTGTGATACAATCTTAAGAAAAATTTTAAAAGACTTTGTTAGGGAAAGGGATGAGCAGTACTATCCAAAAAAGATGCCATTTGGGATTTAAAAAAACAAATAATCAAAACAAAAAAACATCGTATAACCCTTTCCCCGTACTTGTGGGTGCACCCCACACCCATATGCCCAAAAAAGGAACTTGCGGGCCGTACATTTGTTGGGGGGCACACACACCCCTACTGCCAAAGAAGGGAAATAAAGCGGGCGTACGTCGTTGGTGCACACACACCCCTACTCCCCAAAAAAGAAAAAAATTTCGTGCTTAGCCTATAGTGGAAAAAAACCCTAGAAAAAATAATGGGGTAAAACTAAAAGGTACAAATTTCTTTTTAATGGATATGATAGATTAAATACTGCATAACGTGTCTACCAAATTATAATGCCGACGGTTTCTGCATAATCGCAGAATTTGGTTTTGAAAATGTGATGTTGTCATCATTTTGCTGTTCTGACGCAGAGCAGCCACCGTAGCCTTTTCACAGCCGACCCAAGGTCAACCGCTTTGTTTCAGCGAGCGCCAAAACAAGTCGGTCATAGCAGACGAACTTTTCCTGCAAGCGCGCGTTTTCGTTTTGGAGCCGTTCGCATCAAAATGCTTGGTAAGTTACTGTTTATATCATTCCATTTGCTCTAGTTTGCTTTATAATTTGTTAACACTCATCCAGACGACACTAATAGTGCCGTGTCTTTGTCTTATTGCGATTGATAAGTATGGTGCTATAAGTATGGTGAATCAAGAGTATCAAAATATCGTAAGTTTCGCGTGCTTCCTCTTTATGTTGTTTTGTAATAATTATCTTGCTCATCACCATTTTTGTTCTTGATGTGATTATTTCGAACGAAATTACTAACTGCATCAATAGTTCAACTAAAAATTATTTTAATATTATTTTTTATTATTATTATTATTATTATTATTAACTGTATTATAAATGGAGATTTGCTGATAGGAATGGAGACGGCGTGTGCACGTGGGTGGATGGGTTTGTTTGGTGTGTGTGTGTGTGTGTGTGTGTGTGTGTGTGTGTGTGTGTGTGTGTGTGTGTGTGTACGTGCATGTGTGCGCGCGTTGTGTGCATGTATCAAAATGAAAAAGTGAGCCATTTTTTGCATGGACAGAGAAGAATGTAGGTGTACAAACACCCAGTAAATGACATAACAATAAGAATTTCCTTACCTATATATCTGATACAATTTGTGAAATCTTTACAGGAATGGGCCTTTAGCAGAATATGGAGGTGTGCGTGCTGTGTGGAGGTGCCCTGGATGCTGGTGGGAAGATTGTTGTGCAACAGCTAAAGGAAGAGACACCATTAACAGAGCAAGTGAAGAGCGTGGTGAGACTATTCTTGTGTCTGAAGGACAAGCAGTACATGAAGAATGCCGTCGCAGTTTTACTAATAAGCACAACATTCAAGTTATCAAAGAAAAAAACAAGAGTCTTCATCTGCAATAAATATTGCACAGAACCTACGTTCGCAAAACCAACCCTTTGACTTTGCCAAATGTTGTCTTTTTGTGGGACTCCTGCAGAGCTCAATGCACGCAGTGGCCTGAAGGTGCATCCAGTGAGAACACTTGACTTTCAAAGCTCAATTGCTAAAGTATGTTCACAGCGTGGAGATGATGGGCAGACACTGTGAAAAGCAGACTAGAGTTTGTTTCTGATCTGCCAGCTGCTGATGCAGTTTATCATCAGACATGTAGTGTTCATTTTAGAAGTAGGAAAAGACTTCCTAAGTCTTTTTCTTCAGACAAAGATGAAAAAAGAATAAAGCTTGGACGGCCTAAAGATGAGAAAAAGGCATATGCCTTTGAAAAGGTCGCTGGTTTTATTCTTGACAATGATAATGAACAAATTACTGTTGGTGACCTCATCAACAAAATGAAAGAATATAATGACGGCGATTCCTACAGTCATCAAAGATGAAGGAAGAGCTTAGGAAACATTTTGGTGAAGAACTCATCATCACAGAACTGAATGGAAAAGCTAATGTTGTTACATTCAGGAAAACAGCATCATCTATCTTGCACACATTTTATTCACAACAAATGTGTGATGAGGAGACACAGAAGAAAGCATCATAGAAACAGCAGCAGAACTCATCAAAGTGACATTAAAGCCTCTGCCTACGACTCGTGCACTGTATCCCAACAAAGATGATATTGCGTCACTTTCAGCAAACTTAAACTTTGTTCCCGATTCGTTGCAGCTTTTGCTGAAGACTATTTTCAGTGAAAGGACACAGACTTGAAAGTAGCATCAACAGGCCAAGTAATTATGCAAGCAGCTCGCCCACGTGTTCTCATATGCCCTTGCAGATTGGATTAGCAGTCCAAATGCACCATTGTTTTAATTCCAAGTTCCTTAGTGGACACTTTGTACTCTCTTGGTTTTAGTGTGTCATACAGTGAGGTCATGACCTATGAGATGAATGCTGCTGTGTCTGATCACAATGTTGCATCAGCACCTGAGGGTCATTTTATCCAGTACATGGCAGACAATGTAGACCACAACACGGCTACACTTGATGGATTCAACACTTTCCATGGCATGGGAATTATTGCCTCGGTTACTCCCAGAATGAATAGCACAGTGCAGGTGAGAAGGCAAGCTGATGTCAGGACAGAAGAGATCGTCAACAAGGCAAAGATTGACATCAAATACTACAAAGAGGAATGCCTTGGTTTGATGACACTGAAGTTTGAGAGTCTGACAAATGCATTTGTTAAAGATCCGACATCAGATGTTGACTTGTTGTGGAAAGCTTGCTGGCTGCTACATCCAAACAGACCGTCTTGGTCTGGAGTCATGCAAGCTGTTCACCATGAAAGTTTTCCAGGACAGTCATCAGTCATATTCATGCCGATGATAGACATGAATCCCGGTGACAAAACATGTATATATTCTACACTGTGTTTCATTTGTGCTGAAGCAAAGCGCAATAAGTCAACACCAGTGCTGACATTTGATCAGCCTCTATGGTGGAAGGCTCTGAGTATCATCTCTGGTTAACCAGCACACAGTGACCTTCAAGCCATTGTCCTTCGGCTTGGGCCGTTTCATCTTGAAATGAGTTTTCTTGCTTGTATTGGGCCTTTGATGGAAGAAACTGGTCTTCATGAAGTGCTGTCAACTGTGTACGCTTCACATTCTGTGAGTGCAATGCTTCAAGGAAAGGGTGTACAACGTGCAGTTCGTGGACACATTCTTCTTGATGCAGCATTAAATGCACTGTTGATGTCAGACACATTTGGTGTGCCTTTGCCACATCCAAATGCCAGACTGAAAATAGATCAAAATGAAATCCAGGAACAGTCACTTTGCTGCACGTGTCTACAGATGTTCTCCCTGCTTCTCCGATGTCGTGGAGCATGAGTCACAAGGAACTGATTGTGAAAAAGAGGAAACCTTGCATGCCCAACTGCCATCTGAAACTTCAGAAAACATTCAAGCTGAGGCAGACCTCTCCCAAAATGAGGCACAAAAGAGTGATCTGGAACTGAATGGTGAAACAGAACTACAACTAGTTCGCACATCTGACTGAAGATGTGGGTACAGTAATATCAAATGCCTTGAATGAACTCCATGATAAGGAAGATCATCAAATGGTGTCTGCCTCCACAGTCAACTTTTGAAGGGTGCAGTGACACCAGATTCAGTCAAGAACAACGATTGTCTCAACTGGATTGCCAGTAAACTTAACAGCAAGAAATTGTCACTCATTGGCAGAACGAGTGAACTCTGGCTCCAATACATGGCTATGGTTGACATACTGAAACGTTTTCTGAAGGCTGAAAGAACTGGAAATTGGCTCCTTCATCTGTCTGTCGTACGAGAAATGCTCCCATACCTTGCTGCAGCTGGACACAACTCTTATACCAAGTCTGCCTATTTGTACCTTCAGATGATGAACAAGCTGGGAGGCAAACTGTCAGTAGAACCGACACAATGTGGTTGGAGACTTGAACACGGGAAGTTGGTGCCAGTCACAACGGATCTACCAGCAGCACCAGCAGACTTGCTACAAGTAATCAGGCTGCAGAAAACATGGACTTGAGTGCACACCTAGCTGCGGAGAATGTTCCGGCATTAGCTGTTCCAACTCGCCAGTACGTGCCTAGACTATGACTAAAGTAAGTTCCTTTGTTTCTTGATTTCGTCAAGCCTTCTAGTTAATACCCTGGCTGTCTCTGTGTGCTGGGTGTGCATGCATCCCACCTCGTCTTTTCTGCACCTCCAAAACTTTACGATGTTCCTATAAAAAAAAGCCTCAACCAAAGTTATGTACCGAACTAGCCTGCCCCCCTCCCTTTGACCCTCACTGATCCGCCCTGACAATGTTAAATGGTATTATTTGTAATCATTAACATTACAACTGTATTTTTTTCGTTATTCTGGAACCTTCTTCCTGAGATCTTTCGAATGAGATGCAACATGACAAGGTTTTCAGCAAAATATGTCGGGTCACATGGTTAATATGTATGACGTAATCAAACCATCATAAATCAAATATGCAGAGGTGCACACAATTATAATTTTAGAATATGCAGACATGATCTTAGTAAACATGATGCAAAAGAGAAACTTTTTGTAACAATTAGTTTTGGGTCATAGTTAATTTTGTCACAGGATGATACACTACTACTCAATAATGGAAGTTTCCCACACTGTGCTAGCATCATCTAAGAACTCGACAGAACAGTGCCGTGTGCAAATTATAGGTACTGCGTGGTTTACTGACGTCACATTCCCGCCACTGAAGCCTGCCGAGCCTGTGGAAAGTTCCAGATCTCCACGTGCTGAAGTTTCGCTGTGTTTCAAAGTAAGTATACATTCACATTTTCTGTTTACCTACCTCTTCATTGTATACATAATGTTACACTGCATTCCATAACGGGCTCGATCTTCTTCACACTTATTGCTCATGCTCTTTTTATATTACAGGAGCTGTGGTCAAACGAGCATAACATTGTGTCTGTAGTAGGTGCGATGTAACTACATTCTGCGTTTGTGTTCTATCATTTTTAATTTTAGCATGTGAAACTAATTTCATTGATCGTATAGGCTACAGTAATAAATTGATGGTAATTGACCACTCACAGCAGTAAAAAGGCTTTATCGCCTGAAAGTACATGAAAGCAAGTCAAATTTATTGCATACAGCAAATCTATGCAGCACAGCTATAGAGCTGAAAACTGATGGTTAGATCAAACAAAATATGTATTTTGGGAACCATAAAATAAAAATGGTACATATGAATATTTGCAGGCTGCATTCCATAATGAAACGTCTCAACATATTTGAAGCCTAAAAATGTTGCCAATGGAGCTGACCAGATGATGCTGTTGAAGCAATAAACTGTAAGTATCAGCCCCTCATTTGCCTCATACGCTTTGAGCAGTCAGTATAACCAGATGTGCATGTGTGCAGTGAGCAACGATCAAAGCGTGTATTGATGAACGTCAGTTTATGCTCTAAAAGTACAGACACACATTGAATTTGATGCATATACTTACACACACACATCTGAGCATAGAACATGCATGCACACTTTACATTATATTACACACACGTAAACAGAAACACAAACACGGAACAGGAAAGAAACGTTTATATTTCTTTCTTTTTTTTCCAGCCCCAGAAGATGCACTGAATTTTATTCAAGACAACACGGATGGTGACGGGAGACCAGTCAGTGGTGATGACCTTACTGATGAAGAGGAACTGATGTCATAGGACAAGCAAATGGTAAGGGTGAAGAGAAACACACACACACACACCACACACACACACACACACACACACACACACACACACACACACACCACACACAATGTATGAACCCGGTATTGATGTTCTGTGTGCGCACGTGTGTGGATGGGGAGAGAGTTTGTGTGTTTACAAATTTATTTTTGTTGCAGTTTTCAGTGCTATTGTGTCAAATAAAAATGGGGCTCATATATGTATATGTGCGCACATATTTATGCATTCATGCTTGTGAGACACACACACACACACACACACACACACACACACACACACACACACACACACCACACACACACACACACACACAACAATGCTGAACAATTAAGTAGTGGGGGAAAACAAGTGCAGGCTAGCAATTCTTCAGTCATTATAGTAATGACTTTGCAAAGATATATGTATGTGTGTGTCTTTGTGTGTGTGTGTAACAGATATGGTTATTGTTGTTGTTGCAGTTGTCAGAGCTTCTGCAAGTGCTGAGGAGTCAGATGAATGTGCCCCTGAGTCTGACTGTGCCCCTGAGTTTTGCTTCTGCTGTTCCGCTTGGCTCTGCAAAGAGCACACCATGTTTGTCTGCAACAGTGTGCCGATTCCATCACTGATGCACCCTAAGGGATGTCTGCAACTTGGTCGTCTTCCACTTGTCTGGAAGAAGTTTTCTTCCTCCAAAGTTCAAAGCTGCAACAAATGGTTCTGTCATAAATCTAGTCATGCTTGTTATTTTATTTTGGTGAGAAACAAAGTGATTTTCTATTTCAACAGAGAAATGAAAATTACACGGTTGTTTTATCAGCTTGCATTCTTTATCACCCTCTTGTTATGAAATGACAATGTTTATTGCTGTTCTTGCTTTTGTCATGCGCTGATAGGTTATACATGAACTGCTCTTAAGTAGTTTGATAAACATTTTCATCTGCAGAACTTGTCTTCTTTTCTTTTATTCTTACGCACTCGCACTCGCATGTGTGTGTGTGTGTGTGTGTGTGTGTGTGTGTGTGTGTGTGTGTGTGTGAGAGAGAGAGAGAGAGAGACAGACAGACAGACAGACACACACACACACATACCTGGCACCATCACACCACACACACACACAACGCACACACACACACACACACACACACACAGACATACGCATGCATAGAAAAACAATGCAAAAATACAAATGCAAATCTATGAAATAGTCATGGGTCTGTGCGCACCCACGACGTACGGCGAGGACTATTCACCGAATCGCCTATATAAAGACCATGGGTGTGTGTGCACCCACGATGTACGGCGAGGACTATTCACGAATCGCCTATATAACGACCATGGGTGTGTGTGCACCACGATGTACGGCGAGGACTATTCACCGAATCGCCTATATAACGACCATGGGTGTGTGTGCACCCACGATGTACGGCGTTGTGAGTTTTTTGGCGACGTACGGGAAGGGTTAAACAATATGCAACAATGAACAAATCAGCTCAGAAACACAACAGTAACGACAAGAAAACATCACACAACAATTAACAAAACAAACAACAACAAAACAGGCAGACAAAACAACAATAACATTCCAGTTAGAATACGAAAAAAATACAAAAAACCCACCCACCCACATTACAATCAACCAAAAGCAACAAGAGCAATGAAGTGTTTTCCCTACACTCAAGAGAAGTTCGTTTATATACCTAGCACTTCTGCACTCGCACACACACTCTACCTTACCTGGTCAGTCCAGACTCTGGCTTGGGGGTTACGTCAGGATTCATTCCAAGCCCTTCACTGGCATGAACTACCAAGTAAGGTCTGTCACACACAGTCTGCGACGCACTCTGTCCAAGCCGAGCTTGCAGCTTTCCTCAGAGGGTCAAGCAGCTGGTACACTGTAGAGAACTATAAAATGCGGATTCTGGCTCAACCATCCCTCAACCAGTTTCGGCCCAGAATCCGCATTTTATAGTTCTCTGACAAGTAAGGACTTCTATAACCAAAAAAATAACGATTTTTTACAAACAAACATACTGTGTAGGGTTATCCGTTTTCAATACTCATTTACTAAACTTTTGTGATTTTAGTTTTTGCTTACTCCTATGTTTTTCCTGCTCAATTTTAATAAAAACTGCAAAACTCTTCGCCTCTGGCCGCATTATTGATCAACCTTGCGTCTCACTTGAGGACCCACATGGCGCCCTAGGGCCCAAGCCAGTCAGGGGTCCATATAACACGGCCCGTGTGAAGGGTTTTGTGAATATGCCTCCAACAGTAGTATACTTTCAGGACTTTGTTGCCTGCTCGCTATTTTCTATTTGGGGCAATTCCCCTCACCTTTTTAGTGACTCTTTCCAAGATTTGGGTTTACGGCGTTCATAAGCCGCGCAGTGACCCACACCATACCAAAACACAATTGGTTTACGGGCGTTCATGCCACCACCAGCGACCAAACGAAATGGGAACGAGATACACTTGAGGGTAGGGAAACGGGCCAAATTGTAGACTTTTGCAATACGATGACAAACACGGAAAATGAAAACTACCGCAGGCCGATTCTCAACGTTATTTATTTCGTAAGATTTATAATATACCCTGGCACACAGGCAGCCTTTACAATTCTAAGGTGTCTAGTTGCCTAGTGTAAAGTTGTTTTTTATTTTTATAAAACAAAATTAAAAGCTAATTAAAACAAAGTGCAACTTCCTTACTTTTTAGTCACTACTTTTATAAAATTTATTTTAATACTTTTAAGTTAAGCATTGAAATATAAAAAAATGCTGCTTTTAATACATAAAATGTGAAAATATTACTTGAGGGCGGGGAGGGTCCAAATTTAATGCGTAACTTCGCAGGAATATTCTTAGGGGGCTAACTTTAGTTTTTTTGGATCATGGCACGCGTGCCGCCCTGGCTATGTTAATTTTGTGTTAATATTGACACGGTGCTTTGGCTTTGCGTGGGCTGGGTCGCCTACTAGTAAAGAGATACAAGCGTCGCCCCCACTCTGCAATTTTGTAAGTGATAATTTGCAGAAAGCATGTAAGGAAAAAAGAATGTAACAAAGGATTGGTTTTATATTTAGTTTCATTCAAGCCGCCATAGGTTCTTATTCAAGTAGCTATCAAGTCGTTTCTAAAGTTCGTGATCAAGTCACCCCAGTTCTTAATTAAGTTTCTTACTCAAGTCGCCCCCCCAAGTCTTATCAAGTTCTTACTCAAGTCACCTCAAGTTCTTAATCAAGATTCTGATCAAGTTACCTCAAGTTCTTTACTCAAGTCACCTCAAGCTTGTAATTAGTCATCCTCTAAGTCAACCAAGTTCTTATCCAAGTATCTTATAATTATCAGAAAAAAAAAAACAATACATCTATGTTTTTGTCTTAAATAGTAGATGTCTAATATAGTACACACACGCCCTCAAAAAACGCGTCTATTGTCGAGGATGTCTTGTCAGCGTCCTTGGCGCGAGATTGGTCGCATAGATCTTAATGAAGAGTTCTTACATCGTAAGCAACCGCTTGATGTACAATTCTGGTCTATGGAAATGTCTTTTATAGATCCATGTCTTTCTTTATTGACTCCATCAATCTAAAAAATAGTAATCCGCCAAGCCATGATCTATTTTTATAAAGAAACAAAATTTATTTATATAAATCAAAAAAACCAATCCAGTAGGTCTTAGGATTGCAGTATTGATATTTATTAAGTTCTTGAAATATTAATGCTTTAGAAATGGATCAAAATGATCTTTTGTTGTTGGCGGTTCTTTGGAATGCTTTTTTGTTAGTTCTGTATTTAGTGCGTTCGTTTGAGATTTTTTTTTGAACTGCTTTGGTTTTAGCTGTCTTTGTTTATATATTTTATAACGTATAACCACCCCCAGCAGCAACGCCAAACAAAAATGACAATTGCTTTAAGAAAATTCCATGAAGCTTTGGCGAGTTGTAGGGAACTCTGTTGTTGTTGGTTCTGAATCAACTAGTTCTGGTATTTATCCCGCTGGTATTGAACAAACTGGCTGCGGCTCTAGCACTTTTTCCTTATGAGTTATTTATGTGCTTGTAATTTTGGTCGTTTGTTCCACTCTGCTTAATCTTTTTCCTGCTGCAACATGCCCAGGATGCGGAAGCTTTTTACTGGCCACTTTCTCCAACCTGATTCAGTGTTTTCTGATTCAATGTTTCCTGATTCTGCTGTTTTTTCGGCTCGTTCATTTTGAGGGAAATAAAAATCTATTGATTAAAAGTAATTAATCCCATGATTAGTGGCGACAATAATGTTCCAAATCTGTATATAGATCACAGCCTAGCAGACTCTCATGTCTTTCGCTAAAACTGGATCCTGCGTTAAATCATACATAAAGTCTTGTTCAGAATCAATGGGAGAAATTAAGACTAGTTTAGTGTACAAAACTAAGTAACGTATGCCCAACGCTTTTTACCATTCTCGACCCTAATTGCGCTTTATACCTGTTGTGATACTTTACAATGTCTTTGTGGCGCATCTGTTGAATTGTCCTATGCAGAATTCATTTACCGAGGAACTGTTTAGTTTTTTCCACACGCCGCAAAGAATACAGCTTTCCTTTTTGTGCATAATAGCTGGTCATCAACTTGATCATTTGTAATAATAAGTTCAGGGGGAAGGTTTAGTAGATATCGCTTGATCATGTTTTTTATTATTAATAATTATTTTATTTTTTAAAAATGAGCGCCGAAAAAACTATTACCAACCCTGTCTACCATTCTGCTGTTACTTGGAGGTCTAGTGTATAGGGATACACGATGCTTGGTAAAGCTTGTTAAAATAACCCGGCACGATCTTGGCAAACTAGACTTTGAAGACTCAGCAAAGCTGATTGCTATTATTACAGCTTCATTTGCTACGAAAGATATTTAGTAGCAAGGAATAATTCCAAGACAGTATTAAAAAAAACACAACATTTATAAAAAAATGGCTTCACTCGTAATGATGATAGGTTGGTGCTGTGGTTGAAATCCCGCTGCTTGCTTTATAGCGGACAGTAATTACGCATTTGTACACTACGGGATGACGGCGAGAGGGAAAAAAGACATAACAAAGTGTGAGCAACTAGCGCAGCACAAGATACTATGAAAAGCAGAGAATTGAGCAGTTAGATTTTATTAACGACAAACTGATAAAACACAGGGAACATGCAGCTTACACATTTAACGATGTTGATCAAGCAATAAAAGAATATTATCCAGTAACAGGCAAACCAATCGAGGACATTGCCCCACCAAAATTCAGCGACTTTTATCATCCATCAGGACAAACAAAAGATGCAAGAAATGCGTTTATGTCTTGGTAAGACTGTTGTGTATTTTGTTGCAACATAGATTGGCTGAAATAAAAAAAGAACAAAAATCTATTATTCACCAAAGGAGATTGGGACAGGGAATCACGGCAATTAAAAGCTAAGCCAAGCAGCAGGGAAGTCAGCGAACAACAGCGAAGGAAATGGTTATCTAAACAAGCGCTTTGGCAAATTTATTTACCTGCACCTTGACGAAACCAGAGACACACTTTGAGAATACAACGCCCCCAAACGACACCCATCAAAAAGGACCTTCTTATTACCCAATGATGCGGATTAGACGAAAAAGATTTTAAGTACGACCACTCACAGTCATTGCCATCGCTTCAAGTACAAGATGCGGAACATAAACAAAAAGAGTTGCTTTGCTGTTGAGTCGCTATACAACCTGATATACCAACGAGGCCGCTCACTTATCCTCGGCATGATTCAAGTCGCTTGATGGAAAAAAGGAATTTTAAAGGACCCGAGTGAATCAATTATTGTTGAAACATAGAGTTCCCATTAACAAGAGGCCTTCCAGGAGTTCACAAGATCACTGGCTTTTTAGTTGAAAACTTAACAAAACAGTTATCCGAAGACTTTTTTTTCCTACCAGTATCACAGAGAGCTATTGACAATTTCGCAACACAGAATGGGTTTAGAAGACTGCCCTCAGTCTCTACGAGCAATGGAATAATGAAGAATTTAAATTAACAGGGCTAAAAACCAGTACCACGCAATCAAAAAAAAAACAATAAATGTTGCTGAAGACTCCAGTTCATCCAGCAAATATTCCATTGGTTTGAAAGTAAGGATACCTTTATTCTGCCGGGGGAGAAGCAGAAGGGGCACTCGCATTAGGCAACGATCAGTTTGGAGTGTTGATTGATCCATATGAAATAAAAGAATTATGTAAAAATGAATCGGCCGGTGTATTAATTTACGAGAAACTGAACACAACAAAACACCAGGCTCCTTAAAGTTTCTTTTGTGAAAGAAGAACTGCAGATCAATCCCCCCCGAACAGTTCCGCTTTAATTAAATTTACGTAACTATATTTGAGATTAAACCATGGCAGTCACAACGAAAGGAAACCTTCGTCTTGAAGACAGAGAATGAATTCTTACATGGAACTAAACGGAAGCAAGAATGATAAATGCAGAGACCTTGGAATTGATGGGGCCTCAATTGATTTGAATTTCTGCTTTAGGGCAAAACATTTGCGAGGGACTTCATCCGGCACATGGCAACTGCATCCAGATCACCTACAACCCCAAATCCCAAAATTTTGACTATCAAAATGGGAAAAAGAATATCTTGAAATAATAAAAAAAATTCGGCCATCAAGCAAACATGAGAAAACACATTTGGTCTGAATTGGAGGATGATGTGATTGATTTTATACGGATAAAGTTGATGAAAAATATGGACAATTATAAACCCTGAAGAAGTATAATAATTATGCCGTTCTTCCAATGCCCGATTGGCATAATGAAAACTCTGGATTAACAAATACTCGTTTTGAGTTTGTTCTATCTAATGACTTCTCTTAGTTCACAACAGTTGTGTGATTCATGTAGATAGATCGCAAGTTTACATTGTCCTGAAGCAAAGTATGATTATTGACAAAGCTTCTTTGTAGTTGTCATGTGATATGTTTGACAGCACAACACTGCGCGATATTTCTTTTGGTTTCTAATGGTTTCTCCTGGCTCGAACTCCTGTACATTTTCGCCCTTAAACCAATAAACTCCTTAATCCCCCTCGATTAATGCATCCTTCTCTTTCCTAAACCCCTTCTTATTAGTAATTGAAATGACAAAGGCGAATCTTTAGGATAATCAGATGTGTGTACCATCTGCATGCCCTTTCGCTACTTCTAATCCATGTCTTTATAGATGTTCTTCGTAGGGATACTATAACAAAATGTCGTGTCTGTGTTAAGATACTTTGACTCAGGATTACAAGGGCTTTAAAGTAGTCTAAAAGAAATTCTACTCAAAAGCATTGATCATTCTAAAAACGGTAAAACCCAATAAATACAGGTTTGTCAATTTGACTTTTTTTTTCTTCATAATGTTGCCAAAAAATAGATGATCATGAAATCTTCTGAAGTCCTGATAATTAGCAGATTAGAAAACTTAGGGGGGTAGCTTAATGCATCGTTCTCTTTGGTGCCCAATCTGACATCTTTGCGCTTGTGCGGATTCTCCATAGTCTTTCCAAAAACAGCTGTTGTTCATCAGCTTGAAAAGTTTTTTTTCTAAAGCATCTGTGGATTTAGTTCTGAGATCAGTGTTCTTCATGATGTATGGTTTCATGAACTGTTCTTGATCAAAAGCAATTATACGATAAAACTGCTCTCAACTTCAAACCATATCTTAAATAAATTGTAGAAGTCTGTAATGACAGACAATTTTTTTTGCCTCGAAGATTAGGCACAAGTTTAGGGGGCTCTGTTGGATTCATCTTTGGGCTTTCTGCTGTTAAGGGGTTTAGCCCTTATGTAGGTCATGGAGTTCCTGAGGATATTCTAATCAACTTCTAGAATGTATCCACGCTGTTGATCTGACGTCAAACTGCTCAACCAATATTTTTCGTATTATTGTTAACATTTTAAAGTTACGTAATGGAAGCGTTGCGCCATAGCCCAACCAAAACAGATTGTTTGCATCTAAATACATGAGATAGTTAGCCCTTTTTACTCGGATCATAATCGTCCAAGTATTTGTTGTTTGCTTTACAGTAATGGGCGACGCCATACTAATTCCCCACGCAATCCGTTTTCAATCATCTGAATCATTGGTAAATCAGACAATACCAATCTGTACTCCAGTAAACTTTAAAGAAAGCGTCCCAACTCATCCCGGGGGCAGAAATGTAATACGCGGGATCCAGGCTATAATGTTTCATGCAGGTCTTTCTATAATTTTCAAAGACGTCCGCCAACAAAATACATCAGCCATCAAGTATGAAACATGATAGTCTCCCATTTTTTACAAATCTAACTTCTGGGCCCCGCATCTTGAGCATGTTGGGAATCTGGAGTCACTGATTTCCTTTCCTCTGGAAATAGAAAAGAACGCGCCCTTTTGGAGGAATGTGTCTTCTCAAACCTTTCCCAACTGTTCATGTATTCCATAAGGGTAAACGCCCTTTTTAAAGGTGTGGGTCAAAATATTCTTCCGTTATTGGGCAGGATTTTGAGGACATAGCTAGTGACTCTAATGATCCCATCATGTGCTGCATAGAGTCATAAAAAGAATGTTATTTAAAGTGAAACACATGTACTTTTCTGATGACTGTGCAATGCATGTTACCCTGAAGGCGTCTGTTACTGCTTGCATTATAAGATGAGAGTCGTAACCTCGCAAGTTGTGAAAGAATACAGGCAGCTTCCATGTCCTTGGGTCAAACCTTAGTTGAAGATTGCAGTTGTTGTGCGCTGCTCCTCTGAACTTTAGGCTAATGTGATCATGGTCTCTTACTGTCGGATTGGTTTCCTCACTGTTAGACATTAGTTCTAAACCGCAAACCAACAATGTGTGGCTGATTTATACTGTTGTTGGTCTTCGGCGTCATTATGATTTCAGATAAGTTTAGATTATTAGAACAGTCATTACGCACTTTCTGCATGCGTTCTAAGAAGTATTCTGCAGCATCTGGGCCTCTATACAATTCTGGTGCTGAATGGGCGCCATCCGACCTGACGACAATGAAGGCAAATGAACAAATCTGGTGATACTCACTATGGCTGTTTTTGGAAGTCTCTGTGGGGTTGGTCCTTCATAAGGAACAATAAACGACTCGAAGTCTGCGTAAACAACATATGGAGAATTTTGCATCCGTTCCAGTTCTTAAAACTAACTTTAGATCCAGTGGGGGCGTAATTAGTTCTGTATTACAGTCAACTGGGCCGATAAAAATGTTCGCTCGCTGCTTTAACGGATGGAATTCTTGTTAAAACATTTTCTACAGAATTCTTGTTTATTTTGATGCTTTGAAGTATGCGCCAATAATCTACTCATTGTGCGTATCAATGTGTAATGTGGTAGCCCTGCTGGTGAAAACATCAGTAGTAAGTCAACATGATTTTTGTCTGGTGCACCAATCGATGGACTTTTTTTGGACACTTTAATGGGCTGTAGATTTGTTTCCTCATCCATGTGTAGATATTAACAGTTATTGGTTGTTTTGTTCTTCAAACTGATCAATTTGTTCTACGCTAACAGGAAAGGATATTCCACTAAAGTTAAGATCATTGATGTAAGGCTGATAGTTAGATACTCTCTCTGCGTTTTTGCCGACATAATGCAGCCTTGCAAGAACAAACCACATGAAACATTTGCTGTCTGAATTCTTTATGTTTAGAACTGCCTTTTTCGCTACCAATGCTGGGGGCAGTGGAATGTAAAGCCTTGCCTACAATCGGCGCATACTTAGCCTGTTTTAATCTGATCTCTATGACTTCGCCCTCTGACCAACCAGACCCTCTCATTTTGGCTTCTTCAGCGGCCACATCAAACTATGTAAGCAGTTCGTCTGCCCAACCAGGCGTTAAGTCATTATGAGAAAGAATAGTCTGTTGTTTAGTCGAGACCAGACTTCTAGATTTTCTTCATTTATTGTTACATAGTCGATTAAAACAGCTAACATTACTTTAACTGGGGGTCTATTGTTAGTTTACTTGGAACTTGAGAAATAGCATGAACAACACTTGCCCGTGCGTTGCTGGATCAATGACTTCTAAATCAATATCATCAGTGCTCTTGATAAATCTTCTTCCTTACGCATTGCTTCAAACAATTCGTCTGGCCCTTCATATATCTTATCCATGCTGAGTTTCTTTTCTAACTCAAAATATTTATTTAAATCAAAAAAAATTAATCAATATCGACGGTCTTTTTGTGCTTGGACTCATAAACTAAAGTATAAACACCCTTTGGCGTTGTTAATGTGAGCTGTTTAGAACAGAGTTTAATGTTTCGTTTACTTTTTTTTTAAACATTCCTTTTTTATCTGCTCGTTGTCTGGCTGTTGAGAAAAACTTGCCCTGCCTTTCTTTGAAGATTAAACTTTTGTCTTTTGTAGTCATCAAAATCGACCTGGGAAACGACTAAATTCTTCATCCGTGATGTTTGAGTCAGCTAGTGCTTTATTTTTTTATCAGTTTGAACGAACTAAGTTTAGCTGTTATTAGTTGAACCATAGCTGGGGTGCTTTTGGAGTTTAGTTTTTATTTTTTTTGCTAGCAGCACCTACAGCTAATGAACACAGGCCAAGAGCTAAAGACAAACCACCTAGAGGTAAAGCTACCGGTGCGCCTATGCCCGTTGCTAAGAGACCAACACTCGTTCCTGCTGATAGAGCACTTATAGTTGATGTTCCAGCATTAACATATGTAACAGCATTAAAGGCGGCAGAATACCTTCGTTTGGTTTTGCTGTATTTTGAAAGGTCTTGCTCTAGTACTTGCTGCATTTGCGTAATGTTTGTTAATCTAAAGGTTTTTATGTCGGGGGTTTCTATAGCAGCAGAATTGCCTACTATCCTTCTCTTGGCGACTCCGGTGCTGTAGGCACATTTGGATAAACTTGAACAGACATGCTTTTATAAAATAAAAATAATTTAGTATTGTATATCTTTTAATCTGTTATCTTCAATATTCAGCTGCGCATCATATATTAAAAACAAATACACGTTAAGTGGTTTATCGGCCTCTTTTTTTTTCAATTTGAATGTTTATTATGTCTCTGACGTTCTCCCGCTTCATGTGTGAGAGGTCAAGGGTAGAGGGGGGAGCGTCATCGTCCATACCCAGACCGTATTGATGTTGGACATTTCGTTTATTCAGTCATCAAAACCAGATCAACCAACCATCCAAGCCAGCCAAGCCAGCCTAGCAAGCCAACCCGGAAAATTACCAGGAACAACATATTTAAAAAAATTGCAACAAGGGGAATCTCCAAAGCATAAATGAAATGAAACATACATTTATGACTACGGTAACAATCATTAATGAAAAAAAATTGCATAACAAAGA
>JAFLJL010001189.1:0-40931 GCA_018398815.1 Conus ventricosus | reverse complement strand
TTAAAAAACCCAAATCTTTCTGACGCTCGAACAAGTTGCCTCGAATAACAAATCACGCAGGATTCGAAGTCTTTTTCGTTTCTGTTAACTCTATCCCTGTCTAAACAGGACTCATTCTATTAAGAAAAAAGAACGAAATGATTCTCCCCTTTCGGACGAACCGATCGGAAACGCTCACGAAAACGGCCACTGAACACTGAAACTTCTTAAGAGTCTCTTTAACTGTTCCAAGCAACCCTCTTTTGCCCGAGGGTGGTATAGGCCAAAGCGTTTTCCTTAACAGCGACGCGATAAACAATGTCCACTTTTCTTCCAACTACAAAAGTTGCGTGTTCTCTGAACCGAAAATGAAACTGTCAATGTCTTTCGTTTTTTCTTCGAACGGCGGCAACCTCGGATGTAATGTTGACTTTGGATGAAAGTACTCCGACTGACCGTTGGATGGTGAGGTTCTCTTGATGCCGTAAAATTTTTTTTAATTTCCCACATCACCTAATTCAATTTGTCTAAATTTTAAATTTGGGTTTCCCTTTATCCTTATCCTCTATTCTCTAGTTTTCTTGATTTTGTTCCATCTCATTGTAGTTTTTTTTCTTCTTCAAACCTCTTTTTTTTTAGATTTTCTTGTCGTTGTTTATCTTTTTCTCTAGTTGTTTTTCGGTTTTTCCTCTCTCTCTCTCCCCTTCTCTTTAAGATCTCCTCTTCCTCTCTCCTCTCACTCTCTCTCTCTCTCTCTCTCTTTCTCTCTCTCCTCTCTCTCTCCTCTCTTTTGCCCTGTCCATAACATTGTTGGACATAGTTTGGTGTCACGATTTGTCACGAGGCCTATGAACGAGGGGGGGCCCATCTAGGGTAGTAGAATTTTTTCATTTATTTTAATGTTGTTGCTGTTGTCGTGTATCGGTCCCTTAATGTGGCTTGTGATGTTTTGCACCTTTAATGTCGTTCAGCTGGGTTGGGTTTACTTTCTCCCCCTCTTCCTCTAATTCCACTGCCCGTGCAATTCATCCTGCAGGTTCACGGGTGGCTGGTCCCTTTTTCGCTTGAACGGGCTGTCTCTATCGGCCTCTCACCTGTCTTTTTACCTGCCGCACGTGCAGAAATTCCTCTTAGGCTTGAGGTATCTCACTTTTGTGACGTAGGGTGGCATGTTGCTGCCATCGGTTAGGAGGTTTTCTCTTCACACGAGCGGAAGATGTCCTGGAGCGCCTGCTCCGTTCGGTTCTCTCCCAAACTTCGTCAAAGGGTACGGTCGGTACCTTCATTCCTACAGCCCGGCCTGTAGGGGGGACATCACGTCATCTCTTTTCCGCATCTGCTCTGCTGTCCTCTTCGACTGGACAGAGGGCAGAGATCGCTTGACCCGCCACTTTGGGTCACCCACGGTAGCGGAAAGCATCATTTTCGGGGTTTGTTTGTTGTTGTTTTTTTTTGTTGTTAGCCGCTAATTCTTCTCTTTTGCGCAATTCTTTTGGGTTTTCAAATTATAAAAAGAAATTTTGTTTGAGACCACTTTTTCGGGTTAATTCAATCTTAACCGGGCCAGTCAAATTATATCCAAAAGTCTTTCTCCTTTTTATGAAACTTGTGATGCGGTAGTCGGGGGAGGGGGAAAGAACCTGTGATTCAGGTTGGTACTTGCTTGGTCTCGCTCGTCCCCCCCTGTCACAATCGCCGGCCCTCTTATTCTTCGGCCACCGTCTGTTTGTGTTTGCAAGGGAACGAGATTTATTTGCGAGCGTGCGTACGCATGATTTAGTCTTTTTGGATGCTTTGGTTGGAGAATTGTGTCATTTTGAAATGTTGCTATAAAATGTGGGATAATTGTGCCATTGAATTATTTTTTGGGAAATGTGGTGGCAGTTATAAAGCAATGGTTGCTGTAATTAGTTCAGTTCCTAAGAAAGGAAAATGTTGAACGTGAGTGAGGAAGGATGAAGATATAAATGCTATTTTTTTTTTTTAGCCTTTAATGCAATCTCTTACCTGCTTCGTGTGAGGAACCTTTAGCGAATATTCCTCATTTGGTTTGTTTACGGGTTTTTATGCTCAGTCTGTGTTGAGCGGGTGTTACTAATGTATTCAGCAAACACCTCCCCTCGCCCACCATGCGAGTGGCTTTGGGAAATTAAGCAGCAAATTTCAGACAGTACTGCTGCGGGTTCCAGTACCCTTTCTTCTTTTTTTCCAGTCCCCTTCCGTTTTCTCTCCTCCCGGGGCGTCACCCAAGGGCTTGCGCTGTTGGGGGCCATGCAGTGTGAGGATACGTGGACCTTGCTGGATGGTCCTAACCCCTTCCGGGACCTTCAGCGACAACGCCTCGACCCACGGGTATTCTTCTTTCCTTCCAGTTCCTTCCGTTTTCTCACCTCCCGGGGGCTTCACCCAAAGCTTGCGCTGTTGGTGCCGCGCAGGGGTGAGGAGCACGTGGACCTTGCTGATGGTCCTAACCCTGTCTGGGATTTTCCGCGACAATGCCTCGTCCCACGGGAGGCGTTCTCCACTGTCCATGCCTCCTACAGCGCATGTGACCGGCGTGGTTAGCTCTGTGTCGTGCAATTTGGGTGTGTGTGTGTAAAAGGGTGTCGCATTGAAAGACTCTGTTCAAGAACAGACCCGGTTTGGAACACTTGATTTGACACGGTACCCCTCAGGGACTTTGGAGAGACAGGGGTGAGGGGAACCACATGAACCACAAAAGGAACGTGTGTTGGAAATACAATTTATGATTATGGTTATGTTGTGTGCTTGAAATGCTTGTTTGTGACTATGTATGTTGTGTGTTGAAATGCTTAATTGTGATTGTGCATGTTGTGTGTGTTGGGATGCTTATTTGTGACAAATGTGTGTTTGGAGTGAAAAAAATGGTGTTTTGTATTGTAATCTTTCTTGTGGGGTCTCTGCGAGCGTGTGAGGTCAGTCACTCCCTTCACTCCCATCTAACCGATCCTGTCAGGGCAGCCCTCCAAGGGTCGGTCGTGATGTTTGTGGGGCTCGTCCGGGATGTGAAGGGTTCTGGCTGTCCTCTCCCCCGTTTCGCGATACCTGTCCTTTCCTGTCTGTTTTGTATACGTTTAGTTAGTTTTGTCGTGTTTGTTTGTGGTGGTTGGCGGGGTGACTCTAGCGTGTAGGGAGTCTTTTGGTGGCCTGAACGAACATCTGGTGTGACTGGGGTTTCGAGGTGAGACGAAGGGGAAATCAACCGCGTCCAGACCTCCTCTTCCATTCCTGTTTGTGGTTAACCAGTTTCTTAACCGGGGTGGTTGAGTACAGGTGGGTGTATGGGACGTTAGGTCACTTTTTTTTTCCCGGGTTCCTTCTGTCATTTTTTTTTTTTTTGTCGGTGAGCCCCACCGCACTGTTGTCGTGTTTGGATCGGTGTTGCCAGAGTGGGAGCAGCCTGGGCATTTTTTTTTTTTTTTTCGGTGACCCCACCGCACTGTTGCTCTGTTGTGGAGGCGGTGTTCCAGAGTGGGAGCAGCCTGGACTTGTACTTGACAATTTTTTTTTATCTGCTGGTTTCTCAGTCGTTTACCAAGAGAGTAAACATATCCGTGGTATCTGTTTTTCAAGTGGGTTGTCTTTCCCCGTACTTAGAGAACCGTAGGATATAGTTGTCCATGCAACGTCTGGTGCTGTTTGGTAGGCGACGCGTGCGTCAAGAAGAAAGGTCTTCAAAATGTGTCCCTACTATTAGTAAAACCCGTAACCCTTTGACTCATGACTTCCACTTTTTCCATCTGTATAGCCGAAGTCCCCCTGAGTACTTTCGTTACTACTTTGCTAAGGATCTCCTCTGAACCCGACTGCACTTCCGCTCGGAAGCGTCAGATATAGAGACCCTGTGGGCTTCTTTTGGGGGTCGCAAAACCGAAACCTCTCTTCTCCATGCTTCCCTCGTAAGGGTATGCCCCGCGAGACTTTCCTCATGGAAATCGAACCCAGGGACGGTAAAAGGGTCATCCTCCCGTCGGGGGTGAATCCTGCCCAGGGCACGCTCCGTCAGGTTTCGGAGCGCCGCGATGAAGAAGGCCCTCGTAGGAAGAGCTCAGACAGGAACCTCCTCGGGAAAGCTAATAGGGTGGAAGCTCTGCGCAGAGAGGACTGCCAACAGGAAGATCTGCGCGAGAGGAGGGTGCCAGACAGGAGGCCCTCCGGGGAAAAGTTAGATCAGCGTAGGGAAGAGGCTGCCAGACAGAAAGCTCTGCGTAGGGAAGAGATGAAAAAACTTCTTTTGCGGACTCCCGCATCTGTTAAATCAGGGTTTGTCAACAGGGAAGTGATAGAGTTAAAAGGCCCAAAATTAAAGCTTCCAGAGTTCAGACCGGTGAAGGGCATTGAAATGTTCTTAAGCATTTGACAAAGGGAGCAAGTTCGTACCAAATTTTCTGAGGAACAAAAGGCCATGCCCCCTTTTTTCTGGATTATCAGGTAAATGCAAGGGAGTGTGTGCTCACTCTAAATGAAGGTGCGTCTTATGCAGACATGCAGTTGGCTCTGCGTAAACGTTCCACCTTACCCCCCGAGACGTACAGGAGGAAGTTCAGGTCCATGAAAAAGAATAACGACGAACCTTGTGCAGTTTGGAGATAGGCCTGCGCAAAAAAGCTAGGGTACTGGCGTCAGTTGGGTAAGCTGGGGCTTGAGGATCTGATTCTCTTTTAACAGCTTACCAACACCGTGTCCCCAGAGTTGAGGATCCGATATAGCGAGACAGCACCACAGGATTTTGCGGCTGCGATTCATAAAAGCTGAGTGTTTCTGAAGCCTGTAGAGCTTATGGGGATCGCCCAGAACGGACAGGGAAAACCCTCACAAGATTAGTGGCAATAAGGCGCCGACGACTGCTAGCGGTTTGAACAAGGCAGGCAGTTCATCAGGGCCTCAGCAACCCCGACTGTGTTTTCTTTGTGGGCGTCCTGGCCACATAGGAAAGATTGCCCTAAAGCCGCCGGTATCATGGGGGTATCCTTTCCAGCGTCCTCGTGCCTCGCAAACGTGGGGTCCATCCCAGCTTCTGGGGTACAGGGGTGTCCAGTGTTTCTTTCTGTTGTTGTTCATCCTTGGGCGACAAACCCTCAGGGATTCGGGAGCATCAACGCTCTTGTGGATAAGATTTGGTTTCCCCTGAGGCTCAGCGAGGGGCCAGTTTAAAATGTGTGCGTTTTGGGGGCTGGTTTTACCCCACCCGTCCTTCTGTACTCATTCCTATCTCCACCCCCTACTTCTGTGGCGAAGTATGGGGCCCTCGCGGTGGGGCGACCTCTGTTTTCCCTTCTCATAGGAATACCATCACCTTCGCAGACGGAGCGTCAGTCTGTGTCCCATGGATCTGCCCTACAGGCGTGTGTGGGAGTTACCACGCGCGCCAAAGCCAAGAAGCAGGAAACAGGGAAATTTCGTCCCGTTTCTTCAGCCGATCTCCCGACGAGGTTCTTGCAAGGGGCCCATCCTGCTACCATGGTTCGTCTTCAGCCAGGGACTTGATGTCCAAGGCCTACGACAACTGGTAAACGTCCCGCTCATCTGCCCGACACGCCAAGGTGAGCTTCAAGCTCCACAAGGGATCCTCTTTAGGGTTTTTCACTCAGGCAGATCGGGTGGCCAAGCAGCTAGTCGTTCCCCAAAGCCCTTTAGAGAAATCTGTTCTCTGGGAGGCCCATGATTCACCCATGGCAGGTCAATGGCTCAAAACGGGCTCTCGAGCGAGTAAGACAGGACTTCTTCTGGGGGGGGATGAACTCTCAGGTTAGCAGTACGGCCGCAGTTGCGATGTCTGCCAACCCGGGCAACGCCTAAGGGGCGCTTGAAGCGTGTTCCCCCTAGGGTCAGTGCCACTGGTTGGGGAGCCATTCAGCAAGGTTGGTGCGACCTGTGGACCCATTAATCCACCATTCCCATTGCGGTCACCGCTACATTTTGGTAGTGGTAGACTACGCGACTCGATACCCAAGGCTGTCCCGCTTAGGACTACGATGCCCCTATGTTTTCTGAGGGTCTCTGGCAGAATTTGGACGCGCACTGGCGTTTCCCAAGAAAAATACGGCCGAAGTTTGTACTGGAGAGCGATCATCTCCTCCCAGTGCCTGGACCGGATCCGGCCAGTCAGTCGTCGACTCATGAGTTAGGCAGTGGAACTGCAGAGTAGTCATGCTTTCACTTTTCGCCATATCAAGGGTTCCAGAAATACGGATGCTGACTATCTCAGCCGAGCTCCGTAGTCAGCACATTGGAGAAATCAGTCGGAGGAACACTTCCCGTCAACCAGGGTTTATATCCCCTTTTGTCTCTGTATCAGGTGTAGTGACAGTTTTCACTTCAGTGATGTTAACGGTAGTGAATCACCACTGGTTCGGATTGCTACTTTTATTGTTGGAAGGTTTGCTTAGTTTGATAAATGTAGTATTATGTATCTCCCTGTGTAATTCTATCGTTGGAACGGTTGTATTGGATTTATCATACTCTGTCGATCACAGAGTGTTGGGTTCGGTCCATTGTTGTGATTTTGCACATGCGTCAAGGTTCAAAGGAGCACTGTATCTCAGAGAAAACAGATGCTTTTAAAAAGGGGGGTTTGTCACGAGTTTGTCACGAGGCCTATGACGATTGGCCCATCTAGGGTAGTAGAATTATTCATTTATTTATTGTTGTTGCTGTTGTCGTGTATCGGTCCCTTAATGTGGCTTGTGGTGTGTTTGCACCTTAATGTCGTTCAGCTCAGGTTAGGTTTACTTTCTCTCCCTCTCTCTCTAATTCCACTGCCCGTGCAATTCACCCTGCAGGTTCCACGGGTGGCTGGTACCTTTCGCTTGAACTGGCTGTCTCTATCAGCCTCTCACCTGTCTTTTTACCTGCCCACGTGCAGCATTCCTCTTAGGCTTGAGGTATTCTCACTCTGTGAAGTAGGGTGGCATGTTCGCTTGCCATCGGTTAGGAGGTTTTCTCTTCACTCGAGCGGAAGATGCCCCTGGGAGCGCCTGCTCCGGTTTCTGGTTCTCTACCACTTCGTCGAAGGTACGGTCGGTACCTTCATTCCTACAGTCGGCCTGTAAGGGGAGGGACATCACGTCATCTCTTTTCCGCATCTGCTCTGCTGGTCCTCTCGACTGTACAGAGGGCAGAGAGTTGCTTGACCGCCACTTTGGGTCACCCACGGGTAGCTGGTAAGCATCAGTTTCTGGTTTGTTTGTTGTTGTGTTTTTTTTTTGTTGTTAGCCGGCTAATTCTTCTCTTTTGCGCAATTTCTTTTGGTTTTCAAAATTATAAAAAGAAATATTGTTTGAGACCACTTTTTCTGGTTAATTCAATCTTTAACCTGGCCAGTCAAAATTATATCCAAAAGTCTTTCTCCTTTTTATGCATCTTGTGATGCGGTAGTCGGTGGAGATGGGGGAGAACCTGGTGATTCAGGGTTGGTACTTGCTTGGTCTCGCTCGTCCGACCCCTGTCACAATCGCCGGTCTCTTATTCTTCGGCCACAGTCTGTTTGTGTTTGCAAGGGGAACGAGAGTTTTATGTTTGCGAGCGTGCGTACGCATGATTAGTCGTTTGGATGCGTGGTTGGAGAATTGTGTCATTTTGAAATGTTGCTATAAAATGTGGGGATAATTGTGCCATTGAATTATTATTTGGGAAATGTGGTGGCAGTTATAAAGCAATGGTTGCTGTATTAGTTCAGTTCCTAAGAAAGGAAAATGTTGAACGTGAGTGAGGGAAGGATGAAGATATAAATTGCTATTTGTTTGTTTAGCCTGTTAATGCAATCTCTTACCTGCTTCGTGTGAGGAGACCTTTAGCGAACATTCCCCATTTGGTTTGTTTACTGTGTTATGCTCAGGTCTGTGTTGAGCTGGTGTTACTAATGTTTCAGCAAAACACCTCCCCTCGCCCCCCATGCGAGTGGCTGTTAGGATTAAGCAGCAAATTTCAGACAGTACTGACTGCGGGGTTCCAGTGCCCTTTCTTCTTTCTTTCCAGTTCCTTCCATTTTCTCTCCTCCCGGGGGCGTCACCCGAGCCTTGCGCTGTTGGGGGCCACACAGTGTGAGGAGTACGTGGACCTTGCTGGATGGTCCTAACCCCTGTCCGGGACCTTCAGCGACAACGCCTCGACCCACGGGTATTCTTCTTTCCTTCCAGTTCCTTCCGTTTTCTCTCCTCCCGGGGGCTTCACCCGAAGCTTGCGCTGTTGGTGCCGCGCAGTGTGAGGAGCACGTGGACCTTGCTGGATGGTCCTAACCTGTCCGGGACTTTCCGCGACAATGCCTCGTCCCACGGGAGGCGTTCTCCACTGTCCATGGACCTCCTACAGCGCATGTGACCGGCGTGGGTTAGCTCTGTGTCGTGCAATTTGGGGTGTGTGTGTGGTCAAAGGTGTCAGCATTGAAAGACTCTGTTCAAGAGCAGACCCGGTTTGGGACACCTGATTTGACACGGTACTTCAGAGGACTTTGGAGAGACAGGGGTGAGGGGGAACCACATGAAACAAAAAAAGGAACGTGTGTTGGAAATACTAATTTATGATTATGGTTATGTTGTGTGCGTTGAAATGCTTGTTTGTGACTATGTATGTTGTGTGTTGAAATGCTTAATTGTGATTGTGCATGTTGTGTGTGTTGGGATGCTTATTTGTGACTATGTGTGGTTGGTGTGAATAATGGTGTATTGTATTGTAATCTTTCTTGTGTGGTCTCTTGCGAGGCGTGTGAGGTCAGTCACTCCTTCACTCCCATCTGACCGATCCTGTCAGGGCAGACCTCCAAGGGTCGGTCTTGACAGTTGGTTAATTTATCACCTTCAAAGCCTAAACGCTCGGCCTGTCGTACACATTCATCAAAATTTTCCATCTTGAATAGTTACACAAACAAACAAGAAACAATGACTAAGTATGACTAAAATAAGGCCATATGTAATGTTATATACGTTTCCAAATAAAGAGAAAAAAAAAACAAAAACAACTTTGCTGCAGTATGTACAAATAAAGGATCATAGCCGGAAGAGCTCAGTTGGTAGAGCGCCGGGAAATCATAATCTTGGTGTTTCTGGGGGTTGTGTGTTCGGACCTCCGCCGGGGCGTTTTTGGTACAGGGGGATTTTTCCCTAGGAGTTAACATTGGTTCTGACTCCATTTCCCATACAGTCCTTCGAATGAGCCCATAAACCGAGGTTCGTGTGTGAACGCACGCATAACATCTTGCACACACGTAAAATCCCATCACCAGCTTTCGGAAGAGTAGGCCAGTTTTGGCCGTTGGCATGGATGACACGTTACACATAGCATGCACCTGAGTGAGAAATGGAAAGAATGAAGGAAGTAAGGAAAATGAGTGTTCATATTGAACGATACTGACTGGATGACACGGGAAACGACTGAATGAAACGCCAGCTGGCAGCTCTTCAGTCGGCACTACCCAGGTAGGCAGCCCGTTGTGTAATCGGAGTGTTGATTGTAAAGCGCGTAGAGCTTGGCCTCTAGCCGAGAATAGGCGCTATATAAGTATTAATATTATTATTATTATTATTATTATTATTATTATTATATTATATATTTTTATTATTATATATTATTATTTTATTATTTTTAAATGGCGGTATAAGCAGGAAGGTAATTAAGGCTTATAAAAGAAAATCACTAATAGGAATTGACAATGTGATCTTTCTAAAAGAGATTTTCACCAATATTCCTTCCTAAAGGGAAAATGACAGCTAAAAAATGAAATTAATACTAATAACTCTTTTTTCCCTGGGAAAAGAAAACAGACAAAGTATAAAGTTTTTTTCGGAATTGTTTTTAATAGTGTTTATGTTCTTAACTGTTCTTATTGTAGTTGTTACGTTCTTGCTTAGTTTCTTGGTAAAACAAAATAGATAGGTTCACAAAACAGACGAATCGCTTTAAACAATAAGTGGACTATAAAGTTACAAAACAAATGAATCAACGAACAATTAAAAAGAGGGTGAGAAAACGTACACTAACGGAAATCCTACCTAAAGATGACAATGATGAAAAGAAGCTAGATAGGCGCCTATTGAAGAAAGGTTTGGAGATTTTTTGTAAAGGGGTGAAAAGGAAATGAAAGAATAGACAGGTTTGGTATAGATAAGGGAAATCAGAAAAGGCGAAAGAGGCCCTCAGACAGCACCCTAATGGCAACTGTCTCCCGTAAAGCTGGAGATGGGAAAGTATTCAAATAATGATACACACAATATACTAACAATACAATGCAATAAATAATTAATCTAATAAATATACAGCCCCCCCCCCCAAAAAAAAAAAATATAAATGAAGAAAAAGGTGTCTAATTGGGCTGAGCGGTAATCAGCTCCACCACCTACACTAGTTGAGTGACGGAGGTGAAGTCGATCCTACACTCAGAGGGGTAAGGGAAAAAATCCAAATGAAACGATAGGAAAGGGAAAGAAATAGATATTTATGAGAGAGGGAGGGACTATCGACTCCCCAACGCCATGCCCCTGCTAAATCAGAGCAGGAAGAGGCTGGGGATATCGGTCCTGGGGAAGGGGACAAAACAAATTCTAATATTCTAGGGAAGGACAGCGACTCCTCAACGCCCTGCCCCCATGCTGCCAGGTACGAGTGTTGAGGCTATTGGTCCTGAGGGGGGGAAGTGTCCAAAAGAAATCCTACCAGAACCAAAAACCTGAACAGAGTAGAGCAACCAAATAAATCTCAAACACCTGAAAACACACATACAAAAACAAATGAAAAATAAAAACTGCAAACAGTAATTACAACAATAAATAATACAAAACTGTTCTTTTCGCAAATAAAATACTATTTTTTTCTTATGGGGGTGTTAAAAAAACCCTAGTCCTATGTTGGGGTCACTGCTTAAGAAACAGCCCCAGTTGGGCAGTCTGACCCCGACCCTTTCTATGTAAAGTCGATCTGAGGCATGCATGCGCTTGTTCACTCACGGTCACGTACGTGTACTTGGGCGGGCGCGCGCGTGCCTGCGTGTGCGCGCACACAGATATCGAATTAAGAATGTTAAATTGTTATCGTTGATGCACACTTCCTTGCCTCCTTATGGAGTTGTTCTTGAAAGGTGATGCTCACTGTTTCTCTCGCTCGCCATTGACCGTCAGAGGGAATTTAGTCTTTTTTCCTTTTTGTTTTTTGATTGTTATTGTTAAATTTGTGTTTATCTTTTTGCTTTTCTTCTGTATGAGAGTGAGTTTACGGATGCATAAAGGATCATTACTTTTCTGGATGTTGTACGTTATGTCAAAAGTGCATTGTTACGAGGCAATCTTGAATTATTTTATGTAGAATGTAAATATGCGGGTTCACGACCACCCATCTTATTCTGCCCGAAAACCCCCATTTTCACATACAAATCACGTCCATCACATGTCAGCTTTGGCCAAAATTAACACCTGTTTTCCAAAAAAAAAAACACACAAAAACCTCTAAAATTGACGTAAATTAGTACATTGAAACGGGGGGTTTCCGTGCTAGATAAGATTTGGTGATCGTGAACAAACATATTTACATTCTCTTCTAGGGGCATATAAATTAAGGGTTTACAGTGCGCTCTTCTACTTCTAACACTATTAATAAATTAGAACAAACAACTGGCTTTCCATCCTGATTAGTTATTTTTTACGTCTAATGAATTTATAGTATCCCAAATCAATTCTTTAAATTGGCCGTTTCCATCAAACGTATATAGCTGATAATCGCAAAACCCCGCCTTAACTGGATGCAGTACTCTTAGAACTGTAGATGGATAACCATTAAACAACTTAGGACATGTTTTTAACTGCTGTAAATGAACATACAAAATTTGGTTTACAAGAAAATCAGACGGTCTACTGCCTACATACTCATAAAGTCCGCTTTCTAAGTACATATGTGTTTTAATATGATACGTTTCACCACTATCATAAAAGCCTAAAATTCGAGCAAGGCTTTTTGGAAAAACATACTCCCTTTTTTCTTTAATTTTTGGAAAATTTATAGTAATTATAAGATTTGCCTCATTAATTTTTAACCCAATCCCAAATTTGATAAATACTTCTCTTAAAGAACAAAAGTTGTAGTAGCCATCAGGTATTTTTAACTGTTTTAATAGATTGCCTTGTTCGTCCTTAACATCTACCCAGTTATTCTTATCTTTTTCAGATATGTTAATCCATTTTACTTTAAACCCAATTTCTCTAAGGGCAACCCTATAATTACCGCGCCTATTGTCAATTTCATGCGTTAAGAACACACTTTTGTTTTGTTGGTTTATAAAGATGTGCATCCTTTTTATAACTATTTAAAAAAAACAAATTTTAAAAAAATGGAACCTTTTAAATATAACGAAAGTGCCGCTTCAATATAGGAGCATTTTAAAACCCCCAAATCTTTGGACTTCAGTTTACTAACCATTGCAGTAGATGAATCATACGCTTTCAAGTTAGGTTGTAAACCCACTAACTAAATATTTAAATCCACCAATAAATAATGACAGAGTGCCATCAGCATGGTCATCTCGCCCTATGGCTTTTTTCCAGAATCAGTTAAATTTTGCCATTTACTGTGCAACTACTGGCTGCGGTGTTTCTTATGCAAACCATTTAAACCACCCCAACTTTTTAGTAAGGTCAGTATATAACTTTCATGTTTATTACCAGTACAGACGAATACTAACTGAACTACAAGTAGTCCTCCCAAGCGACAGCGCGTTTAACCCCATTTAACAGCCCAATGGACAATAATGCATATGAAAGAATCTGCAACGAGTTTAACATTGATTCTTCAACTGATTTTAGACAAAAGTTAGATCGCAATCATGGGCTAGGCACATTGTATTTGTGGGGCGCAAAAAAGAAATATAATTATGACTACTGGCCTGGCCAACACCTCTTTTCAACCAGACAAACAAGTTCGATTAGGATCCATAGAACAAAAACATCCTAATGCTTGGGCAACATTTATCTTAGATGAAAGTCAAGGCCTAACAATGCCAGGCGTGCAAAGACTCAATGACCCCATACGGACATACGTTTGGTGTCTATTAGGAGCACAAGCACAGACTAAGTCTAGCATAGTGGATCAATCTACAGGCTTTGATGCTAGAAAACAATTTTTAGCCAATTTAGAAGATGCTATTAACTCTGCTGTTGATTTGCCTGCCAGCATACAAAGGTACCAAGACGTTCTTGCACATGCTAGGTCAAAGGTTGACTTTGTTGTAGGCCATGGATTATACATGCTGCCCTCTGACCTTAGACTACAGTTTGGGCATGATACAGAATTATAACAATGAAATCCTCATAGCTGGAGGCGATCAAACTTGGGACACAATCAAAGCTTAAACACAAGGCCTGCACCATCCATTTTAAAAAAAAAGTACCTAGCCCTGAAGAAAGCGATCCAGTTATAAGTGACCCACAGCCAGAAAGCAGCCCAGAAAGTACTCCCCCTGTTGATCTGCCTCACACTGACAGTCACACTAGCGAAAAGACAGCCCTCGTTGTGTTTTTAACTTTACTGGATTAGCTATACTTTATTTCACTAAAATTAATCCACAGCAGCGCTCCTAACGTCCACAGATGTCAGCCGTATAACCAGCAACTTGCCTATAGTAGACAAAACCCAACTAACAACACTACCTATTATGCCAGGCAGAGCATCAAGCGCTTTGGCAGCTAACTTTTTTAATAGGTTTGCTAGATGATGTAATTGTTTTCTAATCCAACTTTTACCAGGCTGAGGTGTTGGAGGCCGTTACTGACCCTGTTGGTGCACCGCCTGTTAAAGCATAAAACGAGTGTAGAGATAGCAAACCCTACAGCTGTTAATATACTAACTATTGTAATCCCCTGTTCCCTGAACAGAGTCCTTATTCTTTCAGCCAGCGTAGTGTTTTCATAAAGTATTCTGTTTATAGTTTCTTTAATTCTGCTTGTTTGTGATGCTAGCTGCGCTCTGTTAGTAGATAGCGCCTCTAACCTGGCTTTCCTTAGCAGCATTAAATTCTGTATTTTCTGCTGTATTCTAACCTTTTCTTCTTGCCCTAAATTGTTATCATCTGCATCAGCGAGTTTATTTTTTTCTTCTTCTATTTGTTCATCTAGCTTGTCACGTTTTCCTAGATTGTGCGCATAGTGCCTCCTTACAGTTGTAAGAGCGCCCTTAATACCCTCAAATTCGCGCCTAAGCTTATTGTTTTCACTCCTAAGAACCTCAATTTCACGCTCAGTGGGGTCTGAATCGTCAATTGTTGCTAATGTTTTTCTGATTGTCTCCTCCCCTTAAATCGTTTCAATTTCTGCTATTAGTTCATTTGCCTTTTGATTTAATTCTTGGGAGAGGAATGTTTTGTATTTAGATTGTGTTGGCAATTCTTGCCCCAAGTTCTGTAAACGACTAACAGCTTCGGCTCTAAGCTCTAAAGGTTTAATTGTTCTGCCTTAGCAATAGGAGTTTTCGCCTTATTGTGTTTAGTTTTAAAAACCTGCTTGGGTTTTGCATTGAAGTAGCATTTACACGACCTCCTGCCCAGTTTTTATATACAAATCCCCGCCATCTTCTTCAAAATCGTTAGGATCAATCACTTCTGGTAGCTCTCGTCCTATGCTTCTATAGAATGATTGAATTCGCTGTCGCAGTAGTTCTTGACGTTGTTTAGGGAGTAAAGAACCTGCTCCTTCAAGCTCTTCCTGCAGTGAAGGTCCCAGTTCTGTCTCATCTTCTCTTCTTCAATAGGATCAATCGGGTCAAAATCTTCATCCATATTTTTTTATTTATTTCTTTTTTGTTTTATAAAAAAAAATGAACTCATACGGTTTGACCTTGATCCATACAGAAAAGAGAAGGAACCCCATGGCGTAAAAGGTATAAGGCAGACTGTAATTAGTGTAAATAACTCCATCAACAGTTGAGCCTGGACAAGAATTAACAGTTAAGTTCCCCGATCTTGGCGCTGACGATGTTATAATGCCAGGCACCACTAAACTATCATTCAAAATAGATATTAAATCGGCAGATCCTAATGCTACTGTTGTTGCTAATTTAGGCAGGGTTATCGTTAATCATATAGTAATTAAACTGGAGGGCAACGAAGTCTTTTTACTAAGAGAGGCAGATATTTTTGCCCTCTATTCTGATCTATGGCTGCCTAAAAAAGAAAGGAAAGAGAAAGTTTATCAGGGAATACAAAGCCCAAACGGTCTCAAGCACAGGCTTAAAGCGGAGGATGCAAAGAATGATGTTAAAGATGGGGCAGTAGCAGAAGCATTGGCAATAGATTCTGCATCCCTCTAGATTTTGAGCTGTTAAAGACGCATATGCCATATTACCAAGGTGCACTAAAAGAAAAACTTTCTTATGCACTGACATTTAATCCTAGCGATTCTGTCGTTCTGTCTGAAGATCCTTTAGCTAAATACACAGTTAGCGACATTTCTCTTGAGTTTGATGTTGTTACAAACCCTGAACTGGCCAGAAACATCTTAAACCCGGTATAAAAGTAAACGGTTATTTATTATGAAAGGGTTATGCACGCCATTACAGAAAATAGAAACAAGTGAGACACTCTCTGGAACATATACTTAAATAAGTCTTTAAAGTCTTTATAAAGGAATTTTGTTCTTATTTACTGAAGAAACAACTCCTTTTCATAGAAAAATCAGAAGCGTTTTATAATCCAAAAATTGAGAAGGTCGACTGTGTAATAAATGGTAAGTCTGATCATTTTGTATTCGGGCCGCGGACTTTTACCTCACCAACACTTTGATGAAATAAGAACGTTGTTCGCTGGGGGTAGGCAAAGGGATCCTGCAGTTGATCGTGTATGTAAAAAACTTCGCCTTTATGATTAAGGCTCGAAGACTACTTAATAACCAAATATGGTCTGTGGCTGGATTTTAGATCCACATTTGACAACAGATTGTTTGGAAGTGGAGAAAGGATAGGGCAAGATGGTATAAAAATAAATATTCACAAGAAAGCAGACGGAAACGGACCAATAAAAATGCACATTTTTATGGTTTGTGATGCCCCAGTTAAACATGAAGAAAACAGGCTAAAAGGCCACGCCTTTTAAAATGCAGAAGAAATATTCTAATAAAAACAGATGGATAGCTTGAAGTTTCTGCCAAAAGATCCGCACTGTTCTCTTATCTGCGGGATTACTGGGTGGGGAAAACTGTCTTTGTACTTGATTTGTTACAAACAATAACAGGTTTCATTACGAGCACATTGTTATAATTCTGCACAACCATTAAGCACAACAAGTCTTACAAAGAAAGGAAGTTTATTTGGACAGACGAGAATATATTTTTAGTTGATCCTAGCGACAAACTGAGCGACTGTTTAGAACATTACTATAGACTATTTGAGGAACTGAAACACTGTTTATTATTGACTGTTCGGCTGAACGAGACATTGTTAAAAAAAAGAAAAGCTCTGTCAAAGCTAGCCTTTAGCGGCCGTCACGCCTTAGTTTCTGTGTGGCTCTTAACTCAAAAATACAATGCTGTCTTAAAAGACTTTCGATCGCAGTTAAAATCGGTTGTATTATTTTACACTAAGGACAAAGATAGTTTTGAAGAATGTTTAAGTGAAAATTATATAATAAGGGACAAAGATGAGCTAAAAAAAATAAAAGAGCAGTTAGAAAAATCTAAGCACGCTAAGCTATGCTTACGGACTGACCCCCCAGTTCAATACGTTTGTTTATTATAATTTGTTTATTATTGATTGCTTATAACAATTTGTTTATTATAATTTTTATATTATAAAAAGAATGTCTCGAGGGCCAGAATCAAAAGCGCAGCTAGCTCCTAATGCGTTGCAGTAGAGCTAAAAGACCTAGCAGACACAACTGAGTTTGATCTAATAGGAGTGCCAGGAAATGTTTATGGATTTGAGTACACAGATGATGGGGCTTACAAACGAACAGAAATTGAAGACAAAAAACGCAGCAGTATCCTACCCTAGAAGAGATAAGAAATTTAAGAGCAAACGATTTTGGCAAACACGATACAAACTTCATAAAAGAGAGAATGTTTGGGGCGTTGCTTCCTGAAATTGCTTGGAATTTAAAGTTTGAACTACGAAGCCCCAATGTTATACTTTGATAAGAAAAACAATTTTAGAAAGGCTTTGAATGTAGGGCCCTATCTGTTAGCCTAGTTCCAGGAACACAACAGAAAAAGCAGATTGAAATAACTATGCGGGGTTCTGAATATATGCTACAGAGAAAGAAGTCCGCTGAAGTGGGGAATGAAACCGTCGGCTTAGAATTTACCCCAAAACTAGAATCACTACCTAGGCAAATGACAATGTTTTTTTCGTTTATTTATTTCTCCGAGGGAGGGCGATCCTAGTTTGCCAGAACATACGCTAATCAGAGGTATACAAATAAAGGCTGAAAACTTGGATGCCCCTCTTAAGCTTAGAATTGCAATTACTAAAAACGGAGACAAAATAAACAACCACGTATCATCTGACAAGGTTACTGTGATGGTTGACAAAGACAAACTAACAGTACTCGACTTTATTCTCATTAAGTATGTTGATTTTATTGCGTTTTACTCTGTTATTGAAGTGCTGCCAGAAGGATTAATAGAAGATATGTACAAGATTAATTAATAAAATAATCTTATTTAAAAATGGAGGTTCAACAGTTTAGGTTAAAGCAAATAACTGAACTTCAAAAGGAAATAGAAAGAGACTTGGATAAGTATAGAGTTACTAGAAAAAAATATGCTAAAGCTTTAAATACTCTTTCTTATGTAATTACTGGCTCATCAGCTGTAGCTAGCGTAAGTGCTGGATCTAGTGTTGCCGTTTTAGCCACTGGGGTTGGGGCGCCAGCCTCTTTAGCATTAGGAGGCCTTGGGTTAGGGTTAGGCGCTATCTCTATGATTGTAAGTGCTGTTTTAAAAAAAATAACTCCTAAATTACAAAGCGCACTGCCATTGTGGCCGTAGCATCAGCAAAACTTTGTTCATTAAGATTAAGAATAAGCAAATCATTACAGGATGAAAACATTACAGACGAAGAATTTCAGAAGTTATGGCCGACGGTGAGGACTACAGACGACAGAAAATTGAACTTCAAAAGGAGTGGAGAAAGACTTTTACTTCACGACAGGTAGACACTGATGCAATTAAACAGAACATTGAAAAACAAGCACACGATCAGTTAAAACCAAAATAGGCTAAAAAAAATAAGTTTAGCAAACACTATTTTTTTGTTAACTAACTGTGTTTGGCGGGACAACTTGCAGCTCTTCACGAACAAACGATCTTTTAGGGGCGGGCTTTCTAGAAGAGAGAGTTTCTCTTAAATAATATACGGGAGGGTCTGTTTTCATGATTCTTTCAACTTCATATACATCTACGCACCATATAGGATCTGTGGCTCTAATTCTAACATCGCCTTCTGCCTCTCCGGGAGCATACAAGTATCTTACTTTTAGTCCAAACGGCAAGAGTTTTTGAGTCCCCTGCACATCTTCAGTAATGCTTTTTTTTTTTAATTTGATTGCATTCACTGGCTTCAACCCCGTTGCTTTAAATTCTTCATGTTCATGGCGCGTAAGACTGCTGGCAATCTCCTAACCCATTCTGTGTTACGCGTTCTGTCCATAATTTCTCTGTGATATTGATAGGTAAACAGGCGTTCAGCTAGATTCTTATTAAAGTTTTCTACTAGGGCTTGTGATCGATGGTTGCCTGGGATCCCTCTCTTAACTGTAACATGATTTTTTAAAAAACAGTTGGTTTACAGAACCTTTAAACTCTTTTCCATCATCAACTTGGATCAACCTAGGATACTTTAATGGACCTCTCATGTATATTTGTTGTAAAGCCACAGCCACAGCAGTTGAGCTTTTATCTGTTAAAGGTTCAGCGTCTTTGTATCTTGAAGCCATGTCTACAACTGTCAGGGCATACTTAAACTTTTTTCTTCTAATTTTATCATGTGGAAGATACAGCAAGTCCATCTGGTGGGTGTCATTTGGAACTGAGTTAACAAATCTAGGCCTTATTATTCTTTTTGGGACGGGCAGATATATTTGCCAAATTGCCTGTTTTGAAAGCCAGTCTTTCGCATCTGATTCAGACACTCTAGCAGCTTTACTCAGTTTTTCAATAGCAGTCTTTCCTTTCCAATAGCCTTTAGGAGATTAATATATTTTGTACTTCGTATTGTCCATAAGAAGGACTGTATTTTAATTGTATTTTAATTATTTTTAGATTGAATATGCGAGAAGAATGATTGCTCCCATAGCACCCACAATAAAACCAATTTCTGCTATTTTCTGTTCTTCTGATGTTCATAAAAGTCAGACACTTCTGGCGGTGGCGATGTTAGAAACTTCTTTCCTGTCACTAAGTAATACTCATTCATTGCCTCATCAACGTCTGTAAATGTGTGCTCTGCATGTCCCTGTTCCTTAACTTTTATTAATAAAGTCTAAGTGAGCAATTCGTCTTTTCTCATAAGCGTCTCTTGCCTTAGCTAAATCTTTCCCTTGCCTTGTTATGACGTTCTCTCTCTTCATCGGACCGCAATTTACTAAACATATAATTGCTTTCCAGAGAAGGCCAAAGCATTAACAATAGCTCCTCCTACCATCATAACTACTCCCGCCATCTTTTTATAAATCAATATTTTCTAGATTAATCTTTCTATGAACTAACATTTTCTGGGATAATTCCCTGTGCAACAAGAAAGTCTTTTGACGCAATCCCTGCAGTAATTACAACTATAACCTTAACAACGTCCTCAATGTCTAACCTTCCTAGATCAGCCGGCTTCATTTTAAACATGTTTTTTGCTAACACACTATAGCCTATACTAAGACCGCTAATGACAGCAGAATGGTAAATCGTATTGATAATCTTTTTCTCACTCATCTTTTTATTAACTAAAAAAATAATTAAAATAATCATAATACGAAAGGCTGTCTATGTGCTTTTTAATCATATAATCTTTTGTTGTTAAAGCTAAAATAAAGTTGCAACTAGTTTTGGCGAATCTTCTATCTTTCCCATGTTGGTGGTTTTATCCCTAACAAACATTTTGCAAGGGTTGAATAAACTATAACACCAACGATAGGCACTGCATAATTAACCAGCGTTAAACTCATGGTTTTAAAAGTATTATATTATTTTTTTTATTGCTTTTTAAAAATGGATTGTGACGAACTATTAAAGTGTGAGGAGCAAGCAGACTACTCAACAGACCACTGCCATAAAGAAAGATTATATTCTCTAGCTGCGTGTGGAAAAACTAGACAGTAATTTAGGTGTTGAACTAAGTATTGAACAGATTCAGCAACTGCCTACATCAGACGTTGAGAAATACTACGCTAGGTACGAAGTACAGCTAGGGTCAAAATGGTTAGATCAGTAGGACAGACAATGATTAGTTTATATGCCAAGTTAGTAAGTAAGGTGGCGCCAGTTGATTCAGAAGAAGATTTAAAATATGACTTATCGCAAGATCCGGTTTTAAACAAGTCCCTAGAAACTCTTGCATGTGACATGTTTACAGGTTTGGGACATTTTTATGTCCATTCATCATGGGGTTAAATTACGTTTAATCATATTAATTTTGATCATATTAAATTTAATCGCAATAAAAAAAAATGCGATCAGGAGAAGAAGACGCTGCAGGACAATCCGCAGGAGCAGAATGTGCCACAGGTGAATGTACCGCAGGAGCAGAATGTACCACAAGTGAGTAATGTTACTAATGGCTAAAAATCCTGGACGTGTTGAGGCGGGGCGGGGGTAAACTGGCTGAAATGGAACAGACTAAGAAAATCAAACCAATCAGCAAAACAAAAATTGTTAGATAGTAATACAGCATCGCCACCGCCAACAACAACACAATTAACAACAACACAATCACAAACAAACTATAAGAGTTTATTATGTATTTGCCGCGTTGTTGTTGGTGGGGGGGGTTTTAGCATACAGATGTCTAACGCCATACTTAGCAGCAAAGTCACAAACCCCCACAAAGCCAGTAAAAGAAGAAGAACCAACTTCTGCAAAAAGAGAGCAACCTCCTGCACTAGACCCATTTTCTTTGTAATAGTTTTTAAGAACTAAATAAAGTACAAGTTAATAAACTACATAAAGTTTCAAGTTAAGAACTAGATAAAGTACAAGTTAAGAACTAAATAAAGTACAAGTTAAGTTAGTTATAGAAAGTACTTTTTAAGTTAAGTGCAAGTAAATTACAAGTAAAGTACAAAAAAATAAGTTCTTTTTTTAAGTACTAGTTAGGTTCTTAAATAAGTACAAGTTAGGTTCTTAAGTTAAGTTTTTGTTATGTTCTTAAGTAAGTACTAGTTAGGTTCTTAAGCTAAGTCAGTCAAGTTAATCTTTTAAAGTTCTCCAATGTCCTACATCATATGAAAACTCAGGACTGACGTAAGTTCTCTTGTTATTGTTAGAGACTAGTGATTTCTTGTTAACAGCAGTTGTGTTTACTTGATGGAGAGTAGAGCGCAGATTAATATTTGTGTGATGAAATACTTTGTTTTCAAAGAGGGCTTGCTTGTAGTTATCGTGAGATATATTTTTTTTTACAACTTCTTTACTTATGCCTTAGCCTTCTTCATTACAGAAGTCTGGCTGGCAACACTATACATCTTTGACCGCAAACCAACATATTCTTTTATAACTGTCCGATTAAGTTTCATCCTTCATCTTTCCAATTACTTTCTTGTTTACAGTTGAATGTAAAGGACTGTCTTTTGGATAGTCGCATGTGTCGTACCACCCATCAGTTTCCTTTAGCTACTTCAGTTTCTAAATCCTTATAGAAGTCTTCTGTGGGGACGTCTAGAATAAAAGAGTCAGTGTCTGTGTAAAGGACTCTTGCTTCTGGGTACCGCGGTTTAAAGTAGTCGTACAGAAATTCTAACATCAATAACTTTGACAACTCTAATACGGTAAAGCCAATAAACACCGGCTTGTCCAACTTAACATCTTTTTTCTTCATCATAATGCCAACCAGGCTGTCGTTAAATCTTCTAAAGTCTTGATAGTTAGGTTTAGAGGCAAACTTAATTGCTTTGTTTTCTTTGTAACTAATTTAACATCTTTACGGTTGTGTACGTTCTCCATGGTTTTGCCAAAACAGCTGTTGTTCATCATTTAAAGAAGTCTTTTTCTGAAGCATCAGTGGGTTGGGTTCTAAGATCAGTATTCTTCTTGATGTATGGCCTCATAAAAGGCTCTTGATCAAAAGCAATGATTCTGTGAACAGCAGTCAGTTTCATTCCGTGTCTTAGATAAAACTGTAAGAGTCTGTAATGACACACATATTTAGTTTTATGTCTAAGATTGGGAACAATTTTAGGCGGTTCTGTGGGGCTCATTTTTAATCTCTCTGCGGCTAGGGGGTAATCGTTGTGGAGATCGTGTAAATTTTTTAGGATATTCTAAGTCTACTTCTAGAATAAAACCGTACTGTTGATCTGAGGTTAAACTATCCAACCACTTTAATGCCCCTTGAATATTATTTGTACCATGCCTGTGTACATCCTGAAGTTACGTAATGGAAGCGGTTGACTCATGGCCAACCCATACAGATTGTTAGCGTCTAAGTACATTAGATAGTTGGATGGTTTAGTTGGGTCATAGTCGTCTAAATACTTGTTGTTGGCTTTGCAGTAAGGATGTGGGCCATGCTAATACCCCCCCTCAGCCCGTCTTCAATCATCTGGAGTGTGGGTAGATCAGAAATTAAGTCAATCTGAATGTTTGTAGACTTCAAGAAAGGCGTCCCAGGAAAGTCCTGGGCAGAGATGTAATGTGATGAGTCTAGACAGTAATGTTTCATGCATGTAGATCTGTAATCTGAAAGACGTCTGCCAATAAACACACGTCAGCCAATAAGTATTGATCGTGATAGTCACCCCTCGTTTCACAGTGTAATTCTGTCCAGGCTTTCTGTGCGTATTCATAGTCAGAGTCAGTTTTGTCTTTGCCTCTAAGACTGGAAAAGAAAGCGCCTTTAGGAGGAAGCGAGTCTTCATCAAACCTATCCCACGAGTTCATGTATTCATAAGATAAACTCCATTTACGCACTAAAGATGGATCAAAGTATTGTTTAGTGATTGGAAAGTCTTGTAGCGATCCTGCTAACTTATCAAAACTAGCCATCAGATGTTGTGCTGAGTCATAAAAGGATAAAGAGTCAAGAGTAAAAGTCATGTACTTTTCTGAAGACTGTGCAATGCAGGTAACCCTCTTATATTCAGAAGTCACTGCTTGCATGATAAAATGAGAATCGTAGCCCCCGTAAGTTATGAAAGAAGATAGGCAGTTTCCATGTCTTAGGGTCAACCTTAAGCTGAAGATTACAATTGTTGTGTGCGGCCCCTCTGAATTTGCCAGTAATGTGATCGTGGTCTCTCACTGCGTTGCCCAATAATTCTTTATTGCAAATCCAACAGTGCGTAGATGAGTCATAGCGTTCTTGGTCTTCAGGAGTCATATCAATGTCTGAAAGGTTCAGTTGGTTGGATAACTGATTGCGAAGTTGTTTCATCTGCTCTAAGAATCTGCTAGCTGCGTTGGGGCCTCTGTAAATCTCTGGGGGTTGTGTGTTGACCGTCTGACCTAACAACAATAAACGCATAAGAACAGATCTGATGGTGGGTTAATAATGTTGTTTTCTGTTCTTGCTGTTGTGGGCCATAGTTTCTGCGGTAAGAGCGATTCAAAGTCAGCATAAACCACGTACCGGCTCATTTGCATTTTGTGTATATTCTTAAAACTAACTTTAGACCCCGGTTTAGGTGTAAGGAGTTTGGTTTCACAGTCTACAAAACTTTTACAATGAGTTCTATGGCTAGCGGGCCGCTTCTATAGTAGGGATTCTAACCAAACATCTTCTACAAAGCTCTTTTTTAGATTTATGTTTGATGTATATTCTAACAGTCTGCTTATTGTTCTAATTAATACATAAAGGCTCTTTGTACTACTGTAAACAGTATCAAGTCTACATGTTTGTTAAGGGGGTCGCCTAAAGTGGGAGCGTTGGAGAACCCCTTAGAGGCACTAGATTGGCTTCTACAGACCATGTGTATACGTTTACGTGATTGGTATTGTTTTGCTCTTCAAACTGAGATATACTTTCTATACTTACTGGAAAAGGTTATGTTTCAAGTTCAGCTCTTGTTTGTATTGTTCATAATTGGAAACTCTGTTTGCATGATTTTTAACGGGATGTAAATGGCTAAAACACACCACTTAAAACACATGTTTGTCAGAATTATGTATGTTTAAGACTGCTCGTTTTAACTCTAAATCTTTTGGGAGAGGGAGGTAAGAATTGCCAACTATTGGATAGAACTTTGTTTGTCTTAATTTGATTTCAAGGACTGTCCCCTCAGACCATCCAGAACCCCTTAACTTTGCCTCCTCACTTGCATGGTTAAACTGTGTAAGCATGTAATCAGCCCATTAGAGTTAAAGTCGTGATAGCTAATTACTTCTTTCTGCCTTGTTGAAACCCAAACTGGCATGTTAGTATCGTCAGGCGTTATATAATCAATCAGAACGGCCAACAGCACTTTCACTGGCGTCTCGCATTGAATAGACTCTGGGATTTTAGAGATAGCATGTGCTACGCTTTCATGAACATTTGTGGGGTTAATAATATTCATGTCTACTTCACTGAACATATTGCTTAATTGTTTGTCACTATCAAATATTTCTTCCATCGTATATAGTTTTCCATCCTCAAATTTACTTGTGGTCGTCATTTTTAAAGCCAAAATATTTACGTAGATTAAAAAAAAAATGGTAAATAAAAGTAAGTAAAACGGGCTTTTTATTCTTCGCCCAAGTGCCGCAACACTTCAAACACGTTAACTTCACAATAACACCCGCCAATATTTTAGCTTTTTCTGAATCACTACAGTCAATGTTTATCACTTTGATTGCTTTGCTAAACAGTTCACTATGGTCTTTTATTATATTGTTTACAATCATTCTCAAACCAAAATTCACTAAAATCAATGTTTAATCAATTTCATTGTTTCGTTAAATAGTTCATTACAATTCTTTAAATCAGATTCGCTGAGTTCGGTAGCCATTTTTTAATATAAAATAAATAAAAAATAATTGTAAATTCAGCTGTTATTAATAGACTTTCTAATCGTAAAACATGATCTTCATTAAAGTGAATAGCTACTCCTCAGGAGTAGTAGAAACAGTCAGATTAACATCTTCAGGAGCCATATTATCAACTATAATAGCAAACAACTTTATAATTGGTTTGTGGCCAATAATCTGGTATTTTGCTGATAGCTTCCAATACATCTTCTCGAATTTTATACGATTAAAAAGATCAGTAATTAATTCTTCAAACCTGTTCTTTAACTGATCATTATCACCCTCCCTCTCCCAATCCAACTCGTAAGTATATTAATAAGCTCTGTTGCTAATTCGGCCTTCATTTTTTAAAACCAGATTAAAATAATAAAATTAAAAATTAATTAACTAGTCGCTACTCTTGTTTTTACGTGAAAATCAGAAGAGAAATCAATAACAGGCGGTTGACTAAGTGCACGCTTTTACCTGAGCCGTCATAGGGTTTTAACCTGACTAATGTGTGACGCGACTGTGTGCGATCACTCCAGAAAAATCGATTGTGCATTGCCACAGTTCAGTCTCGCCTGTTCATTCGTGGCACAACTCATAGGTGACGTGATCATGAGCAATCTTTCTAAAAAAATCTATTGTTGCAATGCGTATTTTCCATCGTGAGCAATCATTCCAGAAAAATCTATTGATTCAATGCGCATGTGGCAGAAGCAGATTTCACCATTCTCTCACTGACTGCCGTGCGAGAAGGCTGTGATTTGTCCGTGCTCTACCAACTAAGCTTACTGTGTTTTGACTGTTATTTTAACAATGGCTAACAGGTTTACCGAAGAACAGGCTCGCGCTATTCAAGATAACAAGTTTTACTTTAACTGCATGTTAGAGTATTTGTCAAAAAGGAGCTAGGCGAAGCCTGTTCTCTACCAGTGAAACCGAAAAGAAGCATTGCTTTTCTAGAAGGCGGAGAAAAGGGAAAAAGCGAGCTGACTGCTTTGGAAATGCACGACAATCTTGAAAACTTGTTAGTTAAGGAAGATGCAAAAATTGAAAATGACATTAGCGAACAAGATGTGGCCAATTATCATAAGTGTTTGACTGTTGATGAGATGCTTCCCTTTCTAAAAAGCGGTGCTATGTTGATAAAACAAAATAAAAGCAAAACAATCCATCACGCGTTAATTGTTGGGCACTGGCTTGAGACGGCTAAAGCTATGTTTGAAAGAACAAAATCGTTTCCAACTTGGCGCTCATTTCTTAAGGCGCAGGTGGGCATGTCTGATTCATATGCCAGAAAACTTGTTCAACTTTCAATATGTTTTTACAACTATCCCAAATTCCACAAGTTAGGGATCAGCATTGCTGAACTGTATATCAAACGTCAAAGTATAATTAGACTTATGCAACTGAATAACGATTTTCGGAGTTCTGGCAAACAAACTAGATAGGGTTAGGCAGACCTTAGTACATCTACCAGTATGGAGAGGAGTAGTGTGTAGCCATGCACTGCCTCCATATAAATGCTCCAAATATACAATGACGGATGTACTACTGGCGATTAGAGCCGCCATAAAAGCTCGGCTACAGCAATACTGCTGTACTCTGCCAAAGCCAGTTGTAAGCCTGGTTGAAAAAGAGGAACACAGTGGTGGTCTAGACAGAGCGGTTCTTGTAGGAACGTTTGACCTAATTGCTAGCCCTGTAAACTAGGTCAAACGTTCCTACAAGAACGCTCAGGGCCTACAAAGCAGTGCAGTAAACTAGGTCAAACGTCTTGTAGGAACGCCTGGGAAGTGAAGTAAACTAGGTCAAAACGTTCCTACAAGAACGCTCTGTCTAGCTAACTAAAGGCTTTACTTAGCTGAGGGAGAGAATGTAATTACGGTCAATATTTGGCAGTTTTTGTGTGTTATTTTTTTTGGAAAACAGGTGTTAATTTTGGCCAAAACTGACATGTGATGGACGTGATTTGTAGTGAAAATGGGGGTTTTCGGGCAGAATAAGATGGGTGGTCGTGAACCCGCATATTTACATTCTCTTATGTTGTTTTCTACATTAATTCATGCAATTCTTATGACCTGGTTTCACAGATATAGATGCATGTTTTACTGTTATGCACATATTACAAATAAGGAATGATGAAGACTAAACAATGGAGACTTTAACAATTGCGTCTCTAAACTGTCAGGATTGGGGATATGAAAAAAGGATGTCTTCCATTATCTGAAACAGAAAAAGTTTTCAATACATTGCCTGCAAGATACTCATTTTAGTGACAAACTAGAAAGATATGCAAACTCTGAATGGGGCTATAAATGTGTGTTTGCGTCTTATAAATCAAACTCTAGAGGAGTGGCTGTTCTCTTTTCAAACAACTTTGAATTTAAAATAACTAAAGTTCATCGTGATATAAACGGAAATTTTATACTGGTATCATTTACTGCTTTTTGAGAAGGATTTCCTTTTGGTAAATGTCTATGGCCCAAACAAGGATAACCCGATGTTTTATAATTCACTTAGGGAAACTGTAAAAGGTTGTAAAAATAACAATGTAGTTGCAGTTGGTGACTGGAATAGTGTATTAAACCCAACCATTGATAGCTGCAATTATATACATGATAATAACCCGAGAGCCAAAAGAGCACTTGAAAATATGATAGAAGAACTTGGATTGACAGATATCTGAGAGAGAGAGCATTCAGAATGTAGACGCTACACTTGGAGAAAGCACACCACTGAAGCAAAGCAGACTAGACTTTTTCTGTTATCTGATTATTTATACTGGTATTTGAAGATGCTGACATCATCCCGGGATGCCGTTCTGATCACTCTATAATACATTGCAACTAAAATTTGGTAAAAATGAGAAGAAACATACTTTTTGAAATTTAATTGTTCCTTTGCTCAAGATAGGCATCATGTGGATGAAAATTAATCAGGAAAATCATAAATGTGACAAAAGAATACGCTGCAGATAACTGCAACAATGAAACAATTGATGAAAGAGATAAAGGTAAAATTGAACTTAAAACTCAGACAAACTATTTTTAGATTTTCTACTAATGAAAATAAGAGGAAAAACTATCGCATATGCCACAATGAAAAAAAGAAAACTACAAAAACTGAAAAGGAATTCATGAAAGATATTCAAACTCTTGAAAAGATGACCATAAAACAGAAGACGTAATGAAAAACTATACGAGAAAAATCAGGAGTTGAGAACAATTAGAGATATGAGAATGGAAGGTGTACTCTTAAGATCAAAAGCCAGATGGGTTGCTGATGGTGAAACAATTTCTAAGTATTTCTGTAGTCTTGAGAAAAGAAACTACATTAGCAAACAAATGACAAAACTTATAACTAAGGATAATGAGATAATAAACGACCATAAAGAGATCTTAAATGATGTGAAAATATTCTATGAGAAATTTGTATAGGGGAAGAGATGTAGAAAATTGTGCAGTAGAAAGCTTGGTTAATGAAATTCCCAAATTACCACAAGATCAAGAACGATGTTGGATGGTCTAATAACTCTAGAGAAGCTAGCCAAGTTTTGAAAAAAATATGAAAATGGTTTGTAAAAAGCCCTGGCAAGATGGATTTACGGTAGAGTATTCTTTAAATTTTTTGCAAAACAACTGGACCATATGTAGTTGAGTCACTAAATGAAGCATTAAAATGGAGTAACTTTCATTCAACTCAAAAGAAGGTTAATTATCTGTATCCCTAAGGCGATAAACCTAAGGAATTTATCAAAAATTCGGCGACCTGGATCTCTTCTTATGCTTATATTCAAATAGGATCTTCGTGTATTTCCAATAGAATTAAGAACGTCCTACCAACACTTATCTAAATGAGGTGGTCAGACGGGGTTTCTTAGCTAATAGATATATAGGAGATAATAATTTGATTAATATATGTTTGATTAATATCTTACAGATGAAAATTCTTCCTGGCTTACTACTGAGAATTTGATTTTGAAAAGGCCTTTGAACTCATTGGATTTGAGTTTTATGTTAAAAGGTTTAATAGCATATGGTTTTGGTGGATGGTGTTTCCCGTTGGATTGAAACTTTTTTATTAAGACATTCAGATCAACCTGTTAGTTTAAAATGGCCACACTGCACAATGTTTAAGTTGAAAGAGGTTGTGACAGGGAAGACCCTATTTCTCAGATTTGTTTGTCCTGTGCGTGGAAATTTTAGTATCATGATCAGGGAAGGAAAATATAAAAGGAATAAAGATATATAATATTGAACATACAATTTCGCAGTTTGTAGATGATACCAACAGTTATTCAATGAGGAGACGAGAATCATTTAACGATCATATTTACCCTAGAACAGTATTCAGCAAGATTTCTGGGTGGCCCCATGTATGAAAGCTGTGATAAAACACAAACAATTTTGGCAGCAAATAAAAAAGACCAAAAGGGGATATTGCCCCATCTGAAAATGATATGGATTCCCCCTATATTCAATATACTGGGAATTGGTTAATCAAGATTTAAATAATGGTGAATCCTTAAACTACAATGAAAAATTCGCAGAGGTTTAAATGTTATTTAAAATTTGGTCACAAAGAACCATCACTCCAATTGGAGAGTAGCTGTGTTAAAATCTCTAATTTCGGATCTAAACTAAGACATTCTTTGGATTTTACTACCTGATCACTGACCATTTTGTACCAAATCTCCAAAAGTTATGTTTTCTATTGGTTTGGGGATGGAAAATGGGACCGATTGTAGAAAAACGGCAGTAAAATGTGTTACAACAGGTGGTTTGAAATACAGATATTCGAAAGTATATTTTTGCCTCTGAAACTTTCTTGGTGAGAAAATATATAAACAGACGATCATTAATGGTAATTATTGCGTTGAAAATGATCCTTTTCTTTAAAAACTTTGAATTTTACGGACCCAATGTACGGTTTAATATATTCCAAACATTAAACCCTTTTTTGACTCATACTTTCTAATCAAACTTTTGCTCCTATATTACGCATAAATGTTTTTGTGTGCTTGTTGAACCTGTGTTCACAACGAAAATATCAAAATAGGTTTATGCTGTCATCAAACAAAACAATATAATTAAGAAAGGAATATTATTACCATCAGGCATTTTCTGAAAGGGGAAAACGGGGAATTTTTCAAACATAGGAAAAGAATTTATATTAAGTACACCACTTGTCGTTGACTTTATACGTACTATGGTTGGATTTTCGTCAATAAAAACAATACCTAAGGAATAAGGTCTACATATAATAACAATACTAATTACATTCTGATGAGCCTAAATGCATTGAAAATTATAAAAGACAATAAAGGAGCAAACATTATTATGATTCTTTACATCACACATTAATAAAACCTAACTGTTGCTCAAAGTGGTCAGAAAAAATGAACCCCATGTCATTTCCTGGAAGAAGGTATTTCTTAAAATGTAAAATCTAGGATGTTAAAATGAATTGGTTGCAGATGAGAATCCATACACCGAACTTATTGCGGACTAATATTGTTTTAAATGCAAGGGGGTTAACTGATACCTTACAGTGTTCATTTTGTAATGGGGAAAGGATTCCATTGAACATTTTTTTTAGGGAATTGAAAATATGCACAATTTTTTGGGAAATCTCTCAAAAAACTATTGAATGAAAAATTGTAACACACGTATAAGTTGAATTTCATGTGACCTTGTAATTTTCGGAGTGGATGAATACCTAAAATGGATTCTGTCTTACAGTTTTATTGTAATGTTTGCCACGATGTTCATTTATAGATGCAAAGGGAAATAATTTTCCAGATATATTTGTTCCAAAGAAAATTAAATGCAGATATGAGATTGAAGAATAAACGCTAAAATTAATTATAATCTAACAGACTTCAATAAGCACCTGGAACGCATATAAACCAATTCTCTTTCTATAAACAGAAAGTTTAAACAAGAAAGGAAAAAATAAGGAAGGAAAAAGGAAACAAAAAAAGTCCTACTCTCAAACCAAAAATGATTTTGTGATCTTAAAATTAATTCAATTGCCTCTGTAAATTTTCTGTTGAATTGACGATTGCCTCGATCTAAAAAAAAATATTTAAGGGACTAGGAAGGAAAAGAGAGAAAAGAAAAAGTATTGTTTTTTCCACCCTTCCCAAGTTAATATTATGCACAAGTTTTACAGTCTTCTTCTTTTCATAACCTATAGTGATGATCATTGATACACGGCTGTGCCATAATATATAATATATAATATATAATATATAAAATATATATATATATACCTGTATTATGTACATATACATTATGTATGCATAGACGCATTTTGGTATATATGTTTGCATCTCTCTCTCCTCTCTCTCTCTCTCTCCTCCTCTCTCTCTCTCTCTCTCTCCTCTCCTCTCTCTCCTCTCTATTTTGTGTGTGTGTTGGTTGGTGTGTGTTGTGTGGGGTTTGTGAGGTTGTGTTTGTTTGTGTGTGTGTGTTTGTGTGGGGTTGTGGTTTTTGTGTTTGTGTGTGTTGTGTGTGTGTGTTGTGTGTTGTGTGTGTGCGAATGATTTTATTTTATGTGTTTAAAGTGAAAAGTTGTATAAGGGGAATACTATTGACTTTTTTTTGCAAACGTTAGTTGACTTTTTCTGTACTTGTTTTGTCTCTGTGCACTGTCCTCTTTTTGCGCGCCTGTCAACTCTTGCAATGTCATTAAAAATCTTTTAAAAAAAGAAAAAAAAAAAAAAAAAATCCTACCAAAACAAAAAACCTGAACATGTAAGAGAAACCCAAAATAAATCAAACACCTGAAAACACACATACAAAAACAAATAAAAATAAAAACTGCAAACATAATTACAACAATAAATAATACAAAACTTTTCTTTTCCCAATAGAAATATTATTTTTTCTTAGAGGGGTGTTAAAGAAACCCTAGTCCTACTCGGGGTCTCCACTGTCACACTGAGCACAAATGCATACACGCAACTCTGCTCACATTCACCCCCGTGCACACACAATCACTCCAACAACCAGAAGGGCACTACAATAACTCTTGTTTCCCCCCCTCCTCTCCAGAAAATACTAAACAACTATCAACTTTTCCAGCAAATACAACAGGTTTTTTTTCCAAGAATTATCTCTCGTTCCTTCTCTCCAGGGAGGTACAAACATTCCACAGATCCACTAATGGGGCCAAATTTCATCTCATTATAATTTTAATTTACAAGTACATCTTTTACCAGTTTCTCCTCCTCAATGGAGAAACAATTTATACACTTTCCAATGAAGAATCAAATACCCGGAACAATATCTGAGTTCCAACCCATGGAACAATTTAAAAAAAACATAGTTAACAACAAACCTTTCAAAGTTCTCTCACGACGCTGCGTCGCTGTCCTCTTCTAGTAGTTCTCTAACTCGAGACAAATAGGGCTGCCACAGCCTGAGGCCCAAATACTTGTGCGACTGCCAAAGTCGCCTATTCCATTACTGGTGCTGCCACAGCACCGGAAGGGCCGAAACACGAATGAAGTGTCCGTGTAAGTAATCTATTTCGAACTATGAATGACGATAAATTATTTTCCCCTTTTTTTCCTTTTCGTAACTCTCTCTCTTTTCTCTCCCCATCTGTCTATACCTCACCTGGTAATGGTAGATTACAGGTGAATTTCGTTCTGCAGTTCCAAACAACCTGTCTGGTCAGTGTGCCCAAGCCATCTCCTTCAGAGAAGGTAAATATGCGGGTTCAAGACCACCCATCTTATTTTGCACGAAAACCCCCCCTTTTCACATACAAATCACGTTCTTCTCATGTCACTTTTAGCCAAAATTAACACCTGTTTCTAAACAAAATTAACCCGCAAAAACCTCTAAAAATCGAGTAAATCATTACTTTAAAATGGGGGCTTACGTGCAAAATAAGATTTGGTGATCGTGAACATATATATTTACATTCTCTCCAGGGACATAAAATTAAGGGTTTACAGTACGCTCTTCTACTTCCAGCGCGCTATTAACGTCCGCGGGACTGAGCCCTTACTACTTTTCTAATATGCTCTTCTACCTCAAGCACTATTAATAAATCACAACAATCAACTGGCTTTCCGTCTTGATAAGTTATTTTTACATCCAATGAATTTATAGACCCCTCAATTAATTCTTTAAATTGGCTATTTCCGTCAACCTGTATAACTGATAATCGCAAAACCCTGCCTTAACTGACGGCAGTGCTCGTAGAACTGTAGATGGATAGCAATAAAACAAATTAGCATTTGTTTTTAACTGTTGTAAATGGAGATATTCGTTAATTTTTAACAATATGCAAGTTCGTTAAGTACTTCTTTTAAAGAACAAAAGTTGTAATAACCATCAGGTATTTGCACATGAGTTTATTTGATTGCCTTGTTTGTCATTAACATTAATCCAGTTATTTTGAGCTCCTTCAGATATGTTAACCCACATAACTTTAAAGCCAATTTCTTTAAGGGCAATCCCACAACTCCGCGCCAATTGACAATTGGGTACGTTAAGAACACACGCTCGTTTTGCTTGGTTATATTGATGTACATCTTTTTATAACAATTTAAAAAAAACTATTTAAAAATGGAACCTTTTAAATATAGCGAAAGTGCCACTTACAATGTAGGAGCGTTTATATAACCTCAAATCTTGGGACTTCAGCAATTTAACCATTGCAGTAGATGAATCATACGGCTTCCAAGTCAGACTTGTAAACCCACTAACTAAATATTTAAATCCGCCAATAAAGAGTGATAGAGTGCCATCAGCATGGTCATCCCACCCTATGGCTTTTTCTCCAGAATCAGTTAAATTTTGCCATTTACTGCGCAACTACTGGCTGCGGTGTTTCATATGCAAACCATTTAAACCACCCCAAACTCTTGGTAAGGTCAGTATATAACTTTCATGTTTATTACCAGTACAGACGATACTAACTGAACTGCAAGTGCCCCTCCCCAGCGACAACGCGTTTAATCCATTTAACAGCCCAATGGACAATAATGCATATGAAAGAATCTGCAACGAATTTAACATTAATCCTTCAACTGATTTTAGACAAAAGTTAGACCGCAATCATGGGTTAGGCGCATTGTATTTGTGGGGCGAACGTAGAGAATATAAGTATGACTACTGGCCTGGCCACACCTCTTTTCAACCAAACAAACAAGTTCGATTGGATCCATAGAACAAAAACACCCTGATGCTTGGACAACATTTATCTTAGATGAAAGTGAAGGTCTAACAATGCCAGGAGTGCAAAGACTCAATGACTCCATAGGGACATACGTTTGGTGTCTATTAGGAGCACAAGCACAGACCAAGTCTAGCATAGTGGATCAATCTACCGGCTTTGATGCTAGAAAACAATTTCTAGCTAATTTAGAAGATGCTATTAACTCGGCTGTTGATTTGCCTGCCAGCATACAAAGGTATTAAGACGTTCTTGCACATGCTAGGTCAAAGGTTGACTTTGTTGTAGGCCATAGATTATACATGCTACCCTCTGACCTTAGACTACAGATTGGCATGATACAGAATTATAACAATGAAATCCACATAGCTGGAGACGATCAAAACTTAGGGCACAATCAAGGCTTAAACACAAGGCCTGCTCCATCCATTAAAAAAAAAGTACCTAGCCCTGAAGAAAGCGATCCAGTTATAAGCGCCCCACAGCCAGAAAGCAGCCCAGAAAGCACGCCACCTGTTGATCTGCCTCGCACTGACAGTCATACTAGCGAAAAGACAGCCCTCGTTGTTTTTTAACTTTTACTGGATTAGCCATACTTTATTTCACTAAAAATTAATCCAGCAGCTAGCACTCCTAACGTCCACAGATGGTCAGCCATATAGCCAGCAACTTTGCCCATAGTAGACAAAACCCAACTAACAACACTGCCAATTATGCCAGGCAGAGCATCAAGCGCTTTGGCTGCTAACTTCTTTAATAAGTTTGCTAGATGATGTAATTGTTTTCTAATCCAACTTTTACCAGGTTGAGGTGTTGGAGGCGCAACTGCCCTTGTTGGCGCATTTCCTGTTAAAGCATAAACGAGTGCAGAGAAAAGAAAACCCCCAACAGCTTTTTAATTTGCTAATTTTTTTGAAACCCCCTGTTTCCCTGAACAGAATCCTTATTCTTTCTGCTGGGCCTTTGTTTTTTTATAAAGAAATTTGTTTATAGTTTCTGTTTCGTTTGGGTTTGTGATGCTACTGCGCTCTTTTTGTAGAAAAGCTTTTTTCTAACCTAGCCCCCCTTTCTATCATTAAATCCTGTATTTTCTGCGTATTCTAGCCTTTTTTTCTCCCCCAAAATTTTTATCATTTTCTTCAGCCAGTTTAATTTTTTTTTTTCCCTTTCTATTCTCAAACTAGCTCCCCCCCCCAAATTTTTTGCAAAATTTTGTTTTCTAGTTGGGCCTCTTTTTGGATTTTAGGCGTTCTTTTAAAAAGCTAGTAGGTAAACGCATGGGCAATGAAAAAATCGTCAATTGTTTTTTTTCTAATGTTTTTTCGGGACTTTTTCCCTCTTTAAAACCCGTCTAAATTTTTCTGTTGCGAAATCATTTATTCTTTGTCCTAAAACTTAAAAAAGAGGTCATTTCTATTTCAGTTTTCGGTTGGCAACTCTTCCCCCAAAATTTTCTTTAAAAGACAAACACCTCGGGCCTTTAAAATTTTTAAAATTTTTAAATCGCCTTTGGCGGCAACAGGAATCCCTGTTAATTGTGTTTATTTTTTAAAAATTTTGTTGGGCTGGCTTTGTAGTAAACTCTTAAAAAATTTTCCCTCCCATTTTCTTATATACAGAGGGTTGTTTTTTTCCATTTTAAAAATAAAAAGGGAAAAATGGCCTTCGGGGGCTCAAGCCTAACTTGTGTAGAATTTTAATTTCCTATTTTTTAAATTAGTTTCTGCACGAGATGCGTTTAACTGAAGGGGGTTTTCTGCTTTTTAATGAGGGTTTGAAAAACCCCTGCTTCTGCTCTTTCAAGTTCTTCGCGCAATGAAGGAGAAAAATTCTTTTCCACCTTCTTAAAATTTAAAGGGGCCCTTTGGGCAAAATTTTTTCTTCTTTTCAATAGGACTAATCGGGCTGGGCTTCATCCATATTTTTTTTATTTAAAAATTCTTTTTTTTTTTAAAAAAAATAAACTCTTTGGGTTGTAAACCTCAAACCCAATCTAGAATGAAAGGAACCGTATGAGGGAAAAATTTATAAGGCAGACTGTTTTTTAAGTGTAAATACCCAAAAACCCTTTTTCGGCCGGGAAACCAAACAAAAATAATCAATTTTCCGGATTTGGGCGCTGGGGTTTTAATCCCCAAGCACACCCTAAACTACATTCAAAATAGATATTACATCGAAAAAACCAATGCTACTTTTTTTTCTAATTTGGGGCGGGGGCCAATCTTTAAAACAAAACCGGCACCCCAAAATTGGGGGGAAAAGAGAAGTCTTTGAAACAAAAGCAAAGGCCAGACATTTTTCCCCCTATTCATATCTATGGCACCTAAAAAGAAAAAAAAAGAAAAAGTTTATCAGGGAAATACAAACCCCAAAACGGCCCAAGCACGGGGGCTTAAAGCGGGGGGGAATGCAAAGGATGATGTTAAAGATGAGGCAGTACCCAGAACCCTTTGGCAACAGATTCGGCATCCCTCTGATTTTGAGCGGGTTTAAAGGACGCATATCCCAAATATTCCCAAAGGGTTCCCCTTTTAAAAAAAAAACTTACTTAAAAAACTGACATTTAATCCAGCAATTTCGTTGTTCGGGTTCTAAAGGGACCCTTTACCCAAAATACACAGTCAGCGAATTTCTTTTGATTTTGATGTTTTTTTACTAACCCTAAACCCTGCCAGAACAATTTTAAACCCCGGTAAAAAAAGAAAAACCCTTTAATTTATTATAAAAAAGGGTTTTTATACCCCCTTTCAGAAAATAGAAAAAAGGGCGAGACACTCTTTGGAACTTTCATTAAATCAGTTCTTAAGTCTTTAAAAGGAATTTTGTTTCCCTTTTTTACTGAAGAAACAACTCCTTTTCATAGAGAAACGAGCGTTTTATAAATTTCCAAAAAATTGGGGAAGGTTGACTGTCCAATAAAAGGCAAGTCGATTAGTTTGTTTTCGGGTCGTTTGGAACCTTTTTACCTTCCCCCCCCCCCCAACATTTTGATTTAAATTTAAAAAAGTTGTTTTGCTGGAGGAGGGAAAGAGATCCCCGTTTATCGTGTATGTAAAAAACACGCCTTTTTAGTTTTAAGAAATCCCAAGGCTTTCTTTAAAAACCCCAAAAATTTGGGGTGTGGTGGATTTTAGATTACATTTTACAACGATTGTTTGGAAATGGAGAAAAAGGGGAGGGCAAGATGGTATAACAATAAAAAAATTACAAGAAAGCAGACGGAAAAAGCCCCAAAAAAATGCATGTTTTTATGGTTTGTGATGCTCAGTTTTTTCATTGAAGAAAAAAGGCTAAAAAAACGTGGTTATTACAAAACAAAAAGAAATAACCATTAAAAAAGATGGATAGTTTTTGGTTCTGCCAAAAAAATCCGCCTGTTCTCTTATTGCGGGATTTCAGGGGGTGGGAAAACTGTCTTTGTACTTGGGTTTTTTACAAACAATATACAGGTTTTATTACGAGCCCCTTGTTTTTTTTCCCCTCAAACCTTTTAAACACAAGAAGCTTACAAAGAAAGGAAATTTTTTTTGGACAGAAAGATAATTTTTTTAGTTTATCCAAACGCAACTAAGCAATGTTTATGATTTTATGGGAAAAATTTAGGGAACTGACAACCCCGTTTATTTTGATGACTGTTTTTGGCCCGAACGAGACTTTTTTTAAAAAAAAAAAGCTCTGTTTTAAGCTAGCCTTTAGTGAGTTTACGCCTTTGTTTCTGTGTGGCTCTTTTAAATCAAAAATATAATGCGTCTTTAAAAAACTTTTTGATCGGGAGTTAAAATCGGGTTTTAAATTTTTTTACACTAAGGGGCAAAGAAAAGTGTTGGGAAAAATGTTTTAAATGAAAATTTTATAATAAGGGGCAAAAAATGAGCAAAAAAAAAAAAAAAAGAGCATTAAAAATCTAAGCACGCTAAGCTAACTTACGGACTGAACCCCCCGTTCAATCCCTTTGTTTATTGTAAAAGTGTTTTTTATAAAATTTTTTTTATTAAAAAGAAGTCTCGGGGCCAGAATCAAAAACGCAGCTAGCTCCCCAAAAAGCGTTGCAGTAGGGGCTAAAAGACCTAGCAGACCAAAAAATGATTTTTATCTAATAGGGGGCCAGGGAAAATTTTTTTGGATTTGAATTTTCCAGATGAAAGGGGTTAACCCAAAAAAAAAAAAATTTTAAAACAAAAAAAAGACAGCAATACCTACCCCAGAAGAGATAAAAAATTTAAAGGGGTAAAAGAATTTTTGGGAAACACGAATACAAACTTCATAAAAAAAGAGAATTTCTTGGGGGGTTGCCTTCCCTGAAATTTTCTTAAAATTTTTGTTTGGAAAATATGAAGCCCTAAAGTATACTTTTTATAAGAAAAACAATTTTTTGAAAAGCCTTAAAGCAGGACCCATTTTTGTTTGCCCTTTTTCCAGGAAAAAAACAGAAAAAAAACAGAAATTTAAATTTAAATAGGGAGGGTTTTGGGTATATGCTACAGGAGAAAAAAAATCCTTTTGAAAATGGGGGATACACCGTTGGCTTGAATTTTTCCCCAACGCTCCGCACTACCCAGGGAAAAAGACGATGTTTTTTTTGCTTATTTTTTTCCTCCCCAGGGAGGGCGAAAAACTATTTTTCCGGTCATACTTAAACAGAGGGGTTTTCAAATAAAAAACTGAAAACTTTGGGTGCCCCTCTTAAAACCGTTAATTTCCATACTAAAAACGGGAAAATAAAATAAACACCCTTGTAATTTTCCCGCAAGGTTACTGGGATGGTTGCCCAAAACCAAACAAAAAGTACTTTGATTTATTTCATTAAGTATGTTTATTTTACTGCTTTTTTCCTGGTTTAAAGAAGTGCTTTCCAGAAGAATTAATAAGAGAAAAATATGTACAAGATTAAATTTTTTAAAAAATCTTAAAATTAAAAAAAAAGGAGGGGTAACGTTTAGATTAGGCAAAAAAAATGAACTTCAAAAAGAATAGAAAGTGACTTGGTAAGTATAGGGCTAATAGAAAAAAAATATGTGAAGCTTTTAAAAACTTTTCTTTGTAAATTTTCGGCTCCCCCAGCTGTAGCAGCATACGTGCCCGGGTTTTAGTTTTTTCTCTCTTGCTACTGGGGGGGGGGAGCACCAGCCTTTTAGCATTTGGGGGCTTTGGTTTGGGGTTTTGGGGCTGTGTCTATGATTGGGAAATGCGTTTAAAAAAAAAAAAAAATCCTTTAAAAAAAAAAAAGCACACTGCCATTGTTGCCCTAGCACCCAGCAAAACTTTGTTCATTAAGTTTAAGAATAAGCAAATCATTACAGGATGAAAACATTACAGGCGAAGAATTTCAGAAGCTTATGGCCGATGGTGAGGATTATAGACGACAAAAAATTGAACTTCAAAGGAGTGGAGAAAGCCCTTTTACTTCACAACAGGTAGACGCTGATACAATTAAACAGAACATTGAAAAAAAAAACCATGATGGGTTAAACCCAAAATAGCCCCCAAAAAAAAATTTTAACAAATAAATTACTTTTTTTTTTAAACTCACTGTGTTTGGGGGACAACTTGCAGCTCTCACGAACAAAGGACTTTTAGGGGGGAAAGGGTTTTTAGAAGAGAGAGTCTCTCTTAAATAATTACGGGAGGGGTTGTTTTCATGTTTTTTTCAACTTCTATAATCTACGCTCCCTATGGGATTGTAGCTCTAATTTTAACATCACCTTCTTCTCTCAGGCATACTTATCTTATTTTAGTCCAAAACGGCAGGATTTTGAGTCCCTGCCTCTTCAGTAATGCTAATATTTTTTTTTAAAATTGAAATTCGTTTACTGGTTTAAGGGGGGGGGCCTGTTGCTTTAAATTCTCATTGTATGCACGTAGACTGCTGCAATCTCCTAACATTGTGGTTGCGTTCTCTGTACTTCGTAGTTCCTAATTTCTCTGTGAAATGATAGGTTAAAAAGAGTTCGCTAATTCTATTAAAATTTTCTACTGGCTTGGTGATGGTGCCTGGGATCCCTCCTTAACTGTAAATGTTTTTAAAAACAGCTGGTTTTACAGAACCTTAAACCTTTTCCCCTCCCTCCAACTTGAACATCCTAGGATACTTTAAATGGCCCCCGCATGTAATTTGTTGTAAAGCACAGCCCAGCAGTTAGCCCTTTATCCGTTAAAGGTTCAGCGTCTTTGTTTCTTGAGCCATTCAACAACTGTCAAGCAACCTAAACTTTTTTCTTCTAACTTGTCAATGGAAGTTACAGCAAGTCCATCTGGTGGGTGTCATTGGAATGAGTATGTGAAAACTAGGCCTTATTATTCTTTGGGGGCGCAAATATATTGCCAAATTGCTGTTTGAAAGCCAGTCTTTCGCATCTTTGACACTCTAGCACTTTACTCGTTTTCAATAGCGCTTTCTTTCAATACCCTTTAGGAGAAAAAATATAGACTTGATTGTCAAAAAATTTTTAAAAAAAAGGGGGAAGGGCGACGAAAGGGGGCCAAATAAAAAAGACTCTCGTTTTTTTAATTTTTTTCATTTCCCCCGCGGTTTAAAAACCTTTTTTGCATAAAAAATTTTGGGGCCACGTTTGGTTCTTGGTTTCCCCCTTTTTTTTTTTTTTTTTATTTAAAGTTAAAGGGGTTTTTTAAAATTTT